>QQSS02208608.1:0-11575 GCA_003687565.2 Craspedacusta sowerbii
ATAGATAGATAGATAGATAGATAGATAGATAGATAGATAGATAGATAGATAGATAGATAGATAGAGAGAGAGAGAGATAAATAAATAGATAGCCAGATAGCGAGAGGGTGTAAGGACGAGAACGTCAAGAAGGACCACTTCACTCTTCCTGCAACGCAGGCAACTAAAGATCCTGTTCATTCGCGCCAAATATCAACATGTCAATATAGTTTGCCGCATGCGCTGTAAATGTCTAGAATATTTAAGTTCCAGCCTAGCAAAGCATCCTGGTCATGCTAACCGGAAACACAATTTAGAAGACAGGCGCAATCAACAAACCTGCTCAGGTCATATCGAAGAGAAAACTTTATTGTGCCAAGCTCCTCCTGAAAAAGAAATTGGCGGCTTCAATTAGTAATATTCAAAGCCAAAGGCTTATCATGAGCATCTACCTCCTGTAAGCACACACGCGCACAAATACACACACAAACACACTCAAACTAACGCCAATGCACAACAAGATTTAAAAAAAAAGAACAAAGGTGATAGGCGCAAAGAAATATAAACCACTGATTATATTACATAATATAATATAATTATATTATATTACATTATATTATATTATATTAATTATATTATACAATACTATATTATATTATAATAAATAGTTATTTTATATTGGATCACAACTAGGACAAATAAAATAGTATGTAGTAGACTGAGCGGTAGTTGGCGCTCCAGGCCACACCAACGGTACAGAATTTTGTATTATGTTACACTATATTACATGCACATACAAATATATTGGCATGACCACACACATTTCGGCTTGGAGAAATGCGGCATTAAGCAAGCATTACCAATACAAATGAGCGCGGCTGTCCGATTCGCGATGTTCAAATTGAGTGTAATTCTTCTTTAAAACTATGTCAGCTCCGACATTAAAAGTTCAACACGCGGACTATAGATAATCTTCATATTATGGAAACACCTTCTCGTTCTCAGTTCACTTTGTACTCCTGTCTAAATTTTCAACCAGTCAGGTCCACAGCGCAGCTGTTAACGCCAATAGAAGCCCTGCTTCGTCTACATCCATTACAATAAAATGGAGGAAGACTAGCCATAAAGTCGCTTGCGATCTGAAGTGACACATCGATATCGAATCATGCCTCCAGCAGAATTTAGCTTCTTCCTGCTAGTGAAGCCTCTGAGTGACCTAATCCACTTCACGGTCAGAACGATGATGGTAACGGTGCTCGCTTTATTGACGGCACAGCTTCCATTCGCACTACTCCAACGGCAGGGCTTCCAGTCCTTTCTTAACATATTTTCAATCATTTACGGCGCCTGGTACCGTAATGCGAGCAATTGCTATTGTGTTTCTCACGTGCGGGATACAGCAGAGGGTTAATATTCCAGCAATCTTCTCGGCCACAGTAAAGAAAAGACGAAATTCTCGAAGCAGCGCAAGCAAAACCTTAGACTCCGTTAGTTAATCACTTCCCTGTTATCTTATCAAAACCAATATTCGCAACGCGGCAACTTTTCCAACCCCAGGAAGACACGATATGTAACAGCACCCTGGATTGTCCCGTTCTCGAGAAGCAGCTACAGAGTTGACAACTTTCTTACGATACCGTCCGTCGTAGAATCGAATTTTTAGACTGCAATGTCACTGATCGCAGCTGAGTCAGACGCACAATGGGAGGACGGGGAGTAGGCTACAAAATTTGCAAACCAACATCAATCGAGCTGTTCAACCTGCCTTGAACCAATACGTTTAGCAAATCAATCGTACGTTAAGCGTAATTCATGGCTTCAAACGGTATCTTTGCGGTACACTTCTTAGAGGAACTCATAGCAACTTAGCTACCAAATATTTGAATATCCGGGGCATTCAATAAAAATTCGCAATAGCCCACACGATCCAGTAACAGCGCCGACATAAGGGATGAAGCGATCAAAGGCCTAACGCATACTTTAGTCGGCGAACTAATCTCCCCCCCCCCCCAACAAATGGGCTCCTTATATCGGTGACGGAGGATACGTTGAGTTCTAATGCACAATAATCACGACAGCCTACCGCTGAGGAGGGAAGAGACAAATCAAAAATATACGGGCTAACGTTAGGCATGACCATTTGAACATACGTCAGCCCAGACGAATATCTGCACCACGATGCACACACTACGAGTATTTACCAGGAATATTCGAAAACGTCGATTTAATGGACATTCCCTCCATTAAATTGGCGGGCTGCTCGCGGAAAAATCTGTCGCTAAAGTTCTGCAGATCGAATTTCACCCAGGAATACCAATCTGGCGGCGTCTCGGGCATACTCGGACGCGTTTTTGTCGCCAAATATCCTCGGCGATTTTTTGTAACGCAACGCGGAACCCTTTAGACAGTTTAGATATGATGAGTAATTCACACTTACATGATATCATATCAAATCAAATCATAAGGGGCTATTCGTATCATATCATATCATATCATATCATATCATATCATATCATACCATATCATATCATATGATATCATATCATATCATACGATATCATATCATTTCATGCCACATCATATCATATCATATCATATATCATATCGTACCGTATATCATATAATAAGGTACCACATCATATCACATCGTATCATTAAAATTATTACATGCTCAACTATAAACTTGAATCCGAAGCTCATAAATAACTATTCATGTTTTTCTAATTAATTTTTTTTTGCTTATTGTCGCCACGCAAAAAAAAAATTTGATTTCAGTTGTAATCAAACTAAGTTACTTAAAATTTTTATTTCCTACACTAGCACCATTTGACCACAAGGGCAGGCTTAACAATTAAACAAGGACAATAATTAGCACCATGAGCGTAATTAGGGCATTTAACTTGCATGATAAATAAAAGCCAGACTTCCAACTATTACCGAAACCATCAAAACTTTGGAAGCGAAGTTAAAAGTCGAAATACCATGGCCCGTTTTTCGGCTTTGTTAGGCTGTATCCGCGCAAGTTTTTTCGAAAGTTTAGCACCCTTCATTTTCAGCTTTTCCTCGGCTTTTCGTTTCTTTTTCTTCAAACAGCGTCTGCACATGCAGCAACATGCGATGAAGAAGACCAAGGCTGCAACAACGCACCCAACTATGATCGGAATCTTGTACTTCGCCATCATTCCTTTCGCCTTGTCCACTGTATCTAATTAGGCAATGAGGACCAGTGAAATAAAAAAGAATTCATACAAAACAAATTCAAAAGTATATACATGTTAAATACGTACACGCATATCATCATAGACGCATCTAAATATAATATTATATATATATATATATATATATATACATATATATACATGCATATCTCCATATCATCAAACACATATACGTATATATATATATATATATAGGGGTGTAGGTGGAAGAGAATATTTAATAAAAGATGAATGAGAGAAATAAATAAAAACAAATAATCAGATAATCAGACTTTCATTAGTAAAAATTTCAACGACCTGAGAGAAAACTATCTATAAGGACCCTTCGCGCATCTTAGCACTTACCTGCTATGCCCTCTACCGAATTCCCGGGCTGAACAAAACGTGCGAGCGATTTTTATTTATAAATCAGACGCTTTCTTAACTAGATCATCTACTAGTGCTAGTATCTTTACATTATTACTGCACCCGTTTAAAATGGGATCCATGAAAACTGATTGATTAACCGAATCGTCTTATCACAGCTTGTATATCAGCGCAACAGCTATCGCCCGGAAAGTGAAACATAACACCTGGAACAGGGTTTTAGAATGGAGCAATAATACCAAAACCATAGGCTGTTCACTGTACCATATCTTATTGAAAACAATTCTTAATAATCTTAAACCGACCAAACGCTACAGGTCGTAACGCTGGTGGCTGGAAAAACCTTGTCTTAAAAAGCAGCGGCTTAGATTTAAGATGTGGTCGAATTGAAGGAGTCTTACCTACTCTTACTTACCGTTGATACTGCCCAGGAAGAGAATTTACGCATGGTTTAATGTAAGGTTTTTTATCCTAACTGCTGCCGTATCAGTGACGGTAGGGATATTGATTATTATTATATGGAATGGATCAAAAGCGTTTCTAAAAAACATTCCATACTCCCCGTACTAGTGAGAAGGAAAGAGCACAGGAAATGACTTCCTTTCTTTAACAGCTTAGGCCAGAACATTCGATGTTATGAAAGTGTGGACCAAATGACTGCAAATCATTAGCCTGGTAAGAGCATATAGCAACGACTAAATACAACTAAAAATTAAAAAAACTTTCCCTATAGGCAAGCAATATCCCAACTAGACATGATAGAAGTTTAACTGATTGAATGAGCTCCTATGAAGAGAAAGAAGCATCTGTGATGGCCATCAGAAGGGCGAGCACCAGCCAAACTACAAAGATAATATAAATAAATAATATAAATAATATATATAATTTATATTTATAATTTATAATATAGATAATATAAATAATATAATATCTACATTTCATAGGATATGACAAAGCGAAGACATCAAAACAGTTCAAAGGATATTGGGAACATGGTTTTCATAGCGTGAACGCAATGAGTATGCCTCTCAGGTTAAACGAAAGCCTTTTAAAAGCGGCCACAAAAACACGGCAATCTAGTTCAACGGAAGTTCTTTGGGATAACGTGACTAGCGAAGCAACGTGGACGCCATTGAAGCCCATCAAAAGAAGTCCGAGTTAAATGTAACAAAAGAGTTGAAAGGCGATCGATAGCATTTAAGTTGATTTGGTGGATTTTGAATTTGCAGCAAGCAGGAGCAAATCACAGTAAGTCACACAAACCTCCGCGCCATAGCGACTTTAGAAGCATCGGCACAAATGGCAAACGCTTACAAATAGCCTTCGGCGCATTTCCGATACAAGGCTGGAGGTAGTTACCGCTAGGAGCAGCCTGGAAGACTATACAGAAAAGCTTTATGGGAGTGACTAAAACTTGAACTTTTAAAGCGGCTAGATTGCTGCGACTGACTTTCTGCAAGGTACTGAAATTTCATTTAGCGGCTGTACCTGCACACCCCTTTGATATTAGAGGCTTGGTCCTAAAGTTCATATTCTTTTACTAGCTTCTCCAGAGAATATTACGAAGCCTGCATTAACTATAAAGTTCTAGTAGTCCGCCAACCCAAACATAAATCACCTTGATATCAGTGCAGAAACCAGTGGCATGCATACAACGCATCTTCAATGCCCTACTGGAGGAATAAACCTACACGGACCAGCCATCTTATTACACGCGGGGTATTCTAGTTCCACGACCAAATACGGTAATACGCATTTGCTACACGGCGACAACTCAGAAAACTTGCCAGAGTACTACCGTGGTTGATAAGCTGATAAAATGCCACTTCCTTTTAAATGATCACCATCACATCACATAATTTCAATATATTAAATGTCATCAAAACTAAAACGCTTGGAAGTTGCAATAAATATTCACTATCTATTTTGATGAGCTGATTATAGGTTTCCACCATACATAGTGTGAAGCAGTAATTTGCTGTTTTTTAATTACTATTTTGAGTTCATCAGTAACATTTTTGTGATTATTTTAAGAAATTTCAACACATTGCAACTTCTTGCTTTAAAAATTCAAGAATAAAGAACTATACGAACTTTCAGTGCATATTAATACTTTGAAATAATAAGCTTACTCCAGGCTAACATGTAGTCTCCCTAGGTGAGTATACACACAAACGCACACACACACACACAAACACACACACACACAAACACACACACACGTATATATATATATACTCATTAAAAGGATGACTGCAAGGATAGTCTTGCTGGGCGTGAGCTGTCCGCCCTGGCTTGCGCTAAGAGGAACAGCGGTTATGCACGATCTGGTTATAACAGCGCCTATTGGCCGTATGGGTGCTGGACAGGCGTGTAAAGCGACCATGGGATGCCCCTTGGGGCATTTGGGGGTCGCGCCCTCTGAGGTCTGGCAATCCGACAACAATGAGTAACCCCCCTTCGGCCGATCCACGGGAGCGCTTAAATTGGCATGCCACCTGTGCGGATGTAAACATGATGCCTTGCTACTATTGATGAAATTGAGAATTTTGTGGCGTATGGACGGACCGCACAAGGATCACGAGACTCTGGAGGTCAGAATATGTGTGAAGGATGAAGACGACCCTTTGCTTCTAGCAAAGGCAAGAAGATCCATCAAACTAAGAAATCGTGTGGCCGAACGGCTGAGGAAGTTCAGCGCATGGGAGGACCCTGTAAGACGCCGGTTAATCTGGGCCCGGAAACTCACCACAAGGAGAACCTGAATCTGAATCGCCGAGGAGCCGAGTGATTATTAATTGGCCGAGTGCAAAAGACAAGGCCGCGTGGAAAGCAATGGAGGACGATGTTACGGTAGGTTTAGTTTTTCTTCGAGGCTCAGCTGTACAGAGGGCAGAAGCTATGGCCAAGGTCGTGAGTGATTATGAACAGGCAAGATTTGGAACAAAAGAGCGAGAGATTCGACCATCTGGGAAAGTGCATGAGGAGGTATTTACCAGACGCCGAGGGAAGATGTAGAAGGCAATAAAAGAGAGCAACAATGATTAGGCGGCTACGTTGCGGCTGCTCTTGGCTACACAGGAAAAAGCAATTTCACGGAAAGCGGAACCAAAAAAGGAAGCTTGGAAGGCTAGGAGAGAATTTTCAGAGAACCTATTTCACTTTGCTACCCGTCTATGCAAAGACAAGACCAGTGGAAGAACAGCGATCCCTAAAGAGCAGCTAGAAGACTATCTGACGAAAAGACACCGTTACCCAGCTCGCGGCAGCACAATCATCCCAATACATGGATTGGTGAGACCAACTATCCCAGGGGTTGCCTTTAATAAAGCCAGGCTAAAGCTGCACGATGTACAACCAGTGGTGCAGAAGGCTGCGGGTGGTCCAAACGGTGTCACGTACGCGGTATATAAGCATTGCCCTGAGATAACGAAGTGGTTGTGGAAAATATTGGCAAGGGTCTGAGATAAAGGGTATATACCGCAAGACTGGTGTGTGGCGGACGGCATCTTTACACCTAAAGAACTTGATTCCACGTCGGTGAATCAGACCGATTTCTCTACTGAACGTGGAAGGGAAGGCGTTCTTTTCAGTACTCGCAAGGCGTCTCACAAATTTTCTACAAGCGAATGGTTATGTGGACTCGAACATCCACAAGGCAGAGATACCTGGCTTTCCCGGGTGTTTGGAGCACGTTTCTTGTATATGGGCAAAAATCATAGGAGCTAAGAAGGATAAAGGTAATCTGCATGTCGTAAGGCTAGATTTGGCGAACGTGTATGGATCGGTGCCGCATGGAGTGTTGTATTTTGCGTTCGAGTTCTTCCATTTACCAGGTAAACTGAGATCATGCTTAGTCGCATACTTCGACAAATTTAGATTCAGGTTTTCTTCTAGTGAATATGCCACAAGGATGGTGCGTCTTGAGAAAGGACTTGCGATGGGATGCTCATTATCACCGATTCCCTGAGGTTATACTGCGAAATGCCGATCGCTCTCGTTAATGAAGGGATAAGTCAAGAGGGATGCACTCCAAATAAGCAAGAAGAGGATTCCAAACATTCGAGGAGGAGTCAAAAGCCTGGGCAGATGGTACTCGCTCCCAGTGTCACACCGCAATCGTGGACTTGAACTACAGACAAAGGTGGAGGAATATTTGCAGGCGATCAATGACTGCAGGCTGGCAGGAAAGTTTAAAGTACGGATGGCCCAGTTTTGTCTGCTTTCAAGGATCATGTGGCCACTTACTATATACGAGATTGCCCTTTCTCGAGTGGAAGCAATTGAGATGAAGATCTGCAAAGCCGTCAGAAAGTGGCGAGGCGTGCTGAAGTCACTGTTTGGGGGCATTTTAACTGTCGAGCGTACCGCTGCAGTTCCCGCTATCGTCAGTGGTAGAAGAGTACAAGGTGGCACAGGTACGAGTGCAGACTATGTTGACGGAGTCCAAGGATCAAAGAATAAGAGAAATTATCCTGAGTTAGCAGTTGGAAAGAAATGGAATTTGGAGCAATGTATAGACCTGGCTGAAAACATGGCTCGAGAATTAGTGGGGATGGTGCAGGATTCGCGAATGAGCCTTGGTGGCCGGAAAACGAGACCTCGGTTCTGGTCGGAGGTTGGTGCAAGGGAGAGAAGGAAGCTAAAAGTAGGCGAAGTCCGGGTATTATACATACTTATTAATTTATTTGTGATCTTGATAAACTTTTTGTCAATATGATGTCTTGCTGAATACCAAATATATACCCCACATTGCAGGTGCCATGCAATACAGGGCTGATTCGTTTTAACTCTGTCATTATGATGCCTTTTCCAAATATAATAAAGCATTTGGTACAATCAAAAGCACAGGCCAAACACAGATAAGTGAGTCATTTGGTGAGTCCTTGGTACATGTCATCTTGCTCGGCGCCTCCCCCCAACCGCGAGCTAAAATTAAGTTTAGACATGAGAGATTTGAAATCCTTGTACATTAAGAAATCTACGCCGTGAATGTGGCACATAAGAAGACAACCAAATGATCATGCTCAATCGCATCAAGTATTAAGACACTTAAGATCCTTGCAAATTACACTCACCTTATTTCGGCCAAATTACCACAACTTAATAGCATTTTACTTTCAGTGACATCATAATGACTTACAAGTGTCAAATGTCTGGAATCAGAGTTCAAATGTTGTGGAATGAACCAATCAAAATATACAACAAAGAGGTGGTGCAACCGTAACCAGATCCATTTTGCACATCATATGTCATTGAAGAAATTTAGTTAAATGGTCTGGAGTAATTTTTCTGAGATCCAGCTTAAATCCAGATTAAATTTGTTTGCATTTCGATTAGACAGACAACATTAGCATGTACAACACTTTCTTAAACAAGTACTCATATTTACTTCTGTACATATGAATACAACAATTGCATAGGATGGTAGAGCTAAGCATCTTCTCTAAATAAAACTAACAAAAAAAATGAAATGGGCTGAAACCAAGCACACAAAAAAGCAATACAAACAGAATTAAAGATTCAAACCTCCTATTTTCACATCCAAGGAATTAACTGTGCCAGCCATCACCATGCAGAGAAGGGACTCGGGAAAATTCAAAAGCTTCCTAGATAACATCGCAAAGTCTAGCCAGTAAGGTTGGCCACCAGCTCTTGCCCTGTCAATAACACAATTAAAAGTCACAAAATGTACAAAAGGGAATATAAAATCAGTCCACAGAAGAGCAATGATCTTCATGTTACAGCATCTTACTAAAAAGTAACTCATTAAAACCACAATTTTACTGCCTGTAAGTTTTGACTCAGATGGCCAACAATTCTTTGAGATTTATTTACGTACCACAAATGATTTATTTCAGCACATCAAAACGAGCCATTCATGTTACCCAAAAGTTTACTACATGAGCCAATGGTGTCTCAAGCCTAAGTGCCAATTTCTTTAGGTAAGCCATGGCTACTTAAGAAACAGCAGGATGTTTGAATGAAAATTTACATTTAATGTCCAACCAAGGATAAACAAGTTCTTTGTTCGTTTAACATAAAAATATCTAGCAACATTGCAACTTCACTGGCAAGACAAAGCAAACATTGCACATAAATATCAGAACAGCATTTTTGATCAGCAACTGCAACACTGGAAATACAAAGAAAAATGCCTGGGCTCTCTGTTTGCAATATTTCACGAGTTTTCAAAGAGTTGATTGATGGCATAAAAGCACTATCAGAATTTTTTGTATTACATTGCCCAGCCTTTTCGAACTATGACTTACTGCTCCTTTATTGGTAATTGAAGGAAAATCAGTACTACACTAAAAAAGTATAAGAATTAAATTGTAACTTTCACTTGCATATTCCAGTTTACCATGAACTAGACCTTAAGTCACGAATACATTGCAAGGCTACCTTACCTAATGAGCTCATACTATATTTAAGTATCAAAAATGCAATAATGTGGATGTTCCTATCACATCCTTCAACTTCAGCTGCTGATTAATATTTTAACACCCAAACCACCCATTCATAGATGATTGTTACGAATACGTAGCCAAACAAATGTATAGTAAAAGATTTTGCAACAATCAAATTGCCACAACACAGAGATTTCGATACAATCAAATTGCCACAACTTTCTGCACCCAAGTGCTGCCTTCAAAATTTTTCATGTCTAATCTACTCTAAATTTTCTTAATGCAGCATATCTGAGAAGTAAGAATACGACAGCCCATAAAGCACAAGCCTGATAAATGCATCAATTTAGAAGAAAACATTTCCTGACTTATAAGGCATTAAGGTTGCAAGTCTTAGCATTTGCAGTCTGAGATGGTCAAGCTGCGCCTATATTACAAACTGTGAAATGAACGCATAACTTTAACAGCAAATGCAAAGCTGTATCATGGCAAAATTCTATAATATATTTCATATATTCTATATATAACATCTTCAAAACATACTCTTTCACCAATTTATAATCAGTCCTCTTTTTCTTCCCTTATCAAACCATGAAACTGGCAGCTTCTACCTTTGTATGGGTTACTTAAATGCTAAGAGTAATAGCTCCCTATGAACTATTTAGTTTTTTCACACTGCTTCCTTGCATTCTAATGAACAAGTTTAACCACTAAATTAAAATAAAATCATCGTAAATTGAGCTTAACAAGTTTGTATCTATTCCCACCTTTTAGCTGCCTTAATTAAACGTGGCACACCACTGGACTAAACTGCAAACCCTACAAGGCAAGAGATTCGTTCGTAAGATATACAAAGTTACTTTACTATAGCTATACATATACTAAGATACACAAAGTTACTATACTATAGCCGACAAGTAACATACAACGTAAGAAAAAGAGATTTCACGGCAATCATGTTGTGAAGAATTAACTGTAATTTTAGCGTAAAGCATAGAAAACTACCCTCGACATCAAAATAAGCCAAAAATCCACCTTAGATTTGGCAGCCTACTAAACTTCTAGGCAAAAAAAATGCATACAAAAAACAACCAGGATGCACTTAAGAATCTGTTGAACCGATAACACACCAAAACTAGTCGACCAATTTTTTTAAGGGTAGGGGGATGTTAGTACGTCGTTGACTAATGCAGTAGCGAGGCAACCTGCCAGCCTCAGGGCACCGCACAGTGATGATCGAAAATGTAGGTAGCTCTTAAAACACAGAATCTTCCGATCAAAGGTACCGATAATTCCCGTTTTCGAACTTGGAATCTCCCGTCGAAACGAAAAGTCCCGAAAATTACCGAAAATTACAAAAATCTACCCTGCAAATCCGTACGTGAGATATTTAGTCAAATATGTAATAACGCTGGCTTCCTAGTTATATGACAGCTTAAGAACTATCTTTCATTAAATATTGGTCTCCCTCATAACATTACACCTCTGAATCAATTTTCAAAGCCTTACCAAAAATTTACCACTAGCTCTACCTGCTTTACTGATAGGTGGAGCCAGAGTAAAACGATCCTGTTTTGTTAAATTCTTGGGCATTATATTGGA
>QQSS02208619.1:0-24008 GCA_003687565.2 Craspedacusta sowerbii
TCCCTTTCTGAGGTTTCCACAGCCTAGAATGAACATGAAGACATTTATTTCTTCTCCAAGGTAATCTGCAACCATTCGCATCTCTGCATGGCCTTCTTTCATCATCAAAATTGAAACTACATATGGCTGACAAACATACTTGCTGCTGGGTGGACAATAAACTGAAGCTGATGAATATGAACCTCCCCCAACTCCCCTCCACAAGTTAGCCTCATGCTTTTTGCCCCTCTTCTCACTTTCATTAATTCTCCTGAAACCTTGAAGCAATGTCGTCACTACTTTTTCATCATCTGAGTCGGTCTCGGTGTCTAAACAAGGAGTCAAAGGGGAAGGCTCAAAAGTTTCTATGGGTACGAAGATATTGGTGTTAGCTAACTTTAACGTAACTTTCACAACGAAGAAACATTAATTACTGGATAAAAGCCTTAAAAACTGCTTAACATCACTTAAACTTTCTGAAGATGAATCCTCGATTTCAGAATCTTCAGTTAAGTAATCAGCAACTCCTCTTTCGCCTTCTCAATTAGGCGCAAGCTCACACACGACGCCATGGCAACTTGCACTACTTTCAATACCTCAAAAGTCGGTACCGGCGTGGCATTTTCTTGAAAACCAACTCAGCTCAGTCCGTGCAGAAGATAACTGGTGAGTTGAATTTTCAAACGGTTAGGGTGTAAAAAGCCGCAGATATCTCTATAAATTGACTGGATCCAGAGCATGTCACAACACACCAATGGCGGCCTTGGAGATGCTTGAGGAGCGACAAAACTAGGGAAGTTCAACGTTTACAGTAAAAAGTTGTATTTAGCCCTTGCAGTTATTTAGGTACAGCTCTCAGCAATAGAAAGCCAGAGGCAAGCTCATACGCCTTCGTCATCAAGGTCACCAGTTGTCTTCATGTGCAGATGATAGGTTTTCGATGCTCCGAAAGTTGATTATCGCCGTTTCTAAGCCGACGGATTACCGGATGTTGAAAACGTGATTCGCCCGTCCTTTCTTAATTCAATTTCAGACGCGCTTTAAAATCGGAAGTCTGAAAGTGGGTTTCATTGTGCTAGGTATCACGAAGGTTACTAAATCCGTCACGAGGGTTGTCCAGGCGGAATCTGCGAATTAGCTGGCAGATTCGAGCCGACCAGTCCAGGTACACGCGATATTCTCCGAATTTATCTGCAACGGTGTTGGAAGCTTTTCCAAAATTAGAACTTTGAAGTAAAGACAATTATGCGGAGGCTGCAGAGGCACCTTGGGTGCTAGGTTTTATAAACATGATTGAAGAATGAGATAAGATTTTCTAGGAGAGGAGGTGATCTATGGTGGCAATAGTTGAGCACTAGGAGGCAGTTTCGGTATAAATGTAGTCAGAACGATTTGGCAAATTTAACAATCTAAAAATGAGGCCTGCATGTGCATTACAGTAAGCGAAGGCCATTACTCTGATGGCTTTCTTTTGAAGAACTACATATTTCTGAATGCCAGGCTCATGTAATCCTCAGATATGGCAGCCATAAGACCGGTAAAACATGAAGAAATAACGTGTTGCCTATAATCATTAATGTATCCAAAGGTACCAACTGTCTACAAATGGCAAGCAGCATATCATTCACCTTCACCAACGTAGCCGCAATGTCACAGATATGTTGGTGGAACGACAGGAACTCACCCACAAGTATCCCAAGGTACAAAATTACATTGGATGTGTATGAGGGAAAGCCATTGATTGTTATCTGCTTACTTCTTCAAGCTGTTTTTGCATTCATGTGCGAAAATTATTACAATTATTAATAATAAATTATTTTTGATTTTGCAATATCAAGAGATATTTTACAGGCTAGCAGCCACTTACAGAGTTTTTCCAGTTTTTTTTTTCACATCTGTATTGAAAGTCTTGACTGAAGATGCAATGCAGGGTAGGCTTGTATCATCAGCAGATGGAAGTAACAGGACTTAATACGGCTATTAAAATCACTTATGTGTACTAGAAAATAACAAGGGTCCAAGGAGAGAGCCTTGGGGTACACCATACTTAATGTTTACTGAACTGAAAGAATGGCCTAGTATTGAAACAACTTGCTTACTGTTGGTTGGATAAGATTTAGGCCATGCATTTGGAACCCCTTCATAAGCTTTTCCAATATGATGGTTTGGTTGACGGTGCCAAAGGCCTTTTGAAGGTACACAAAGATGCCACAAGCAAGTTTACTAGCATGTAAAGCTGTTCTTATCTTCTCAGTAATACTAATCATAGCATGGTTTGCGGAATAAGTTTTTTGGAAGCCAAATTGATCAGCTATTCATGTCCATTAAGTTATTAATCCGGGAGTAAAATACCTTAATCTCAAGTATCTTATCTAGATTAGATAATAGAGAAAAAGATCAATAATTTCTTATGTCTAGGTGTGAACCCTTTTCATGCATAGGTACAACACAAGAAGTTTTTAGATGTATAGACAGGGAAAGTCCCTGTTTCAGACATTGGAGAAAAAAACATCTTGCATTAGTTGCAGGAAATTAGTTTGAATACATTTGGTCCAGTGGCTTTAGATTGCAAGCACTTCAGCTGGGCCACAAGGAGACAGGAAGAAAGTTTCAATGACCGGGGTAGGTAGATAGTGAGTTGTTGTCACCACCATACTTTCGTTCAGGTATTAATTTTTCACTAGCCGTGGAAATGTAGCTGTTAAAATGTGTAGCATTGTCTTCAGGCAAAGATACACTTCAGGCAGGCATTGGTCGAATTAGCCATAAACATTACATTCCATTGATTCTCTGAATCCAGCCCAATTTAAACTAAGATTGTTGTCATTGTGTCAACCATACTTGTATATGGATAAAAATAAAACATTAACATACAATAATATGGAGATAACTAAACAACAAAAAATTCAGTACCTTGCGCGACAGTCATAGACACAGAAACAAACGGCAAGCAAAAAAAGGTGCAAGGATATTTTGTCCTCATTTCATCTGGGCTGTGACCACCGTGTAAGCAATCGATGTCAATAGTGCAAGCGGCAAATGTTGGCATCAGCATCAGCCAAGACTCTTAAGGACTAGGCCTCCACGACAACAAAAACACGAACAAGAATTTATTGTACCCAATTAGAACTCCAAAAGAAATTGGAAATACATTGAAAAACTGTTTGTCTGAACGGGAAGAAGGGCTCTTCATAGCATGATCTAATCTGCAGGGACGAGCACCCTCATGCTTCCTGCATGCACCCTCGTGGTTTGCTTAGTACTCAAAATATCACAATAGTTTCGGAAATACTTTCTAACTTTGGGTAAAGCTGATGCTAGGTTTTATTGGTAAATTTTATAGTTACTAGATAGGTCACATCACCCATTACATAAACAACATTATTTATTGAGAATTGAAGGCCCTTTACATAGTCAAATGGCAAATAGTGTCTCACTTTTTTAAGGAAAGCAACTACTCATGTTAGCTTTTTTGAGAGTTGCTCAGTTGAATACAAGACAATAGGGTGCCAAGTTCAGTCAATAGGACAAAGAATAAGAAAGCCAAAAAGAATCTATAGGAGGTAAATGAAGACGAAGGAACTTTCTCTCTCGAAAAAATCTGGGGGCTACATGAAGCAACAACTCTTTGTGTAACGGAAATGAATACAGGAAAGGCTTAATGGTTGGATTGATGAGTTACTGAAAAGGTGAAAGATTGACCTAGCATTACTCCCAAATACTTCACATCATTACAAGAAATATTCCTGTACCATCGATTTTATCTCAATGCCTCAGGATCATAGTTCTGCGTGGAGTCTTAAATAGAACAAGCGCTGTTCTGAAGACAGTGACGCAGATCGTTCATATAGACCAGGAACATAAATGGTCCGATCACTGAGCATTGCGGCACCATGCATTCTATATATATGGCATGCTTTCGGTCAGAGAGGAAAGAAGAAAACCAGTTATTTAAGCCACCCCTAAGCCAAAGTGTTCCATTTTGTAAAGTGTATGTTGGAATTGACCATTTGAAGTCGATAAAAAACTCCAAAACTAATAGTTAACTCTCTATATATTATACTTAAATTTATCACCTTAACTCAGGAGACCGTCTCTAAATATCTTCACATTCTTCACGGTGCAAACTCAATATATGATAGGGGTGAACAAAGAGTTTGCGCTGCTTTTCTTCACATTCTTATGCAATACAGACTGTATGATGTGAACAATATGTGGAGAAGAAAGTAATATGACTGTAATAAAATTTGATTCTGGAATTTTCTGTTACCGGGTAAGGTAACCTTACCAAGCGCAATAAACTTTTTTGTAAAAAATTAGGATTTAATGATGCACGGTGCAAAACTTACATAAAGTGTTGCGTGCATAGACATAAGGATAGATCAATGGATTGTAGGATGGATTGGTCTCAATGCTGAGTTGATTGATGGATAGATATATTTATGAATAGCTTGTTGGATAGATTGGCTGGTTGATGAATTAAGGAGTGTCTACATTTGACAGATTGGAGATCCACAGTTCTCGGCGGCCATAGACTAGCTTTTCCACATTAAAATGAAAAGAACTGGAAAACTAGCTCTCATAAACAAGAAGCCAGGCAAACCGATTTCACTTGTATTTTACATGCGAACCACCTTAGAACATTGGAGATCCCTAAGATAGTTAAGTCTGTAGTAATGGCAAATGGGTAAACGTCCTGGACCTCAATGACTAGAGGTAGCTGCCGCGACATTCTGCAAATATTAGACTTGCGAATAGTTAACTGCTCTTAGACAGCAGAGCACAGTCTGGAGACACGATCTCAAGATTTCGACACAGTTGGGGTTGGTCGAAAGTGCCCCGTGGCAGAACAAAAAGGCATTGGAAGCCTCTGCCGAACTGCAAAAGGTGAGTTTATAGTAGAATGCATGTACAAGTGTAAAGTTTGTGATCAATCCGAAACAATTGACCCCAAATCATCTTCATCAATCTAACTTGTTTTAATCACGTTTTTAACTTGATGGGAAGTTCCAAAGGTTGTGTCTAAAGTAAAGAACTAGATTCTATGTATTGAAAAAGAGCTGGATGAATCAAAACATGCTCTGACGTATAAGAAATCATGGTGATAGCAACGCCGCGTTCAAAATCGTTCATTTAAACCACTGTTAAGAATGAAGGCTCGCTGGCATTTTCTGATGAATTTGCATTGTAAAAATTCGAACAAGCTGTTAAGGTTGGAAAATGTTATCCCATTCAAGTCATTTTTATGTTCAGCCTTGGTATTATGAAGACACCTGAGTGAGAGAGTAAAGCCAAATATTATAGAAAGGCCAATAATATACTGCTCAATCCCTTCGTTCTTTTTTCCTATCTCAGTATCATACACAGAACTTCAATCATTTACAATTCATTTTTATGACATTGATAGCCACTGAAGCGTGAATTTTGTACAGTTTTGATGAACTTTCGATTTTCTTCAGGCATCTATTTACAGTTTCTAAGGGATTTATAGTTTCTATTATTTTTTTATTTCATTCTTGGCATTGCACGTATATGATGGATTAACTACAGCCGGCTTTAATCTCCGTTTAATAGCTTCCTTTGGTTTAATGACAACCGTACGAACAATTTGCATGTTTTAAGAGATACACATAGTTTTTTACGAAACTTGACCTTCTAATGGAAAAAAAAATTCATAGCACATGTGCAGCATGCCGACATACAAGGAGACACCCACGCGGCGGTCGGTGGGCAAGCAGGGTATGTGACAAATTTTTGAGGCTCCCCTTTTTGGCGAATCTCCCAAGAAGACCTAACCAGCACAGTACGACTTCGCCGTCCGCTGGGAAGGTCTTCACGAAGAGTGTCTCCTGGCAACAGGGGACAGTGCGATGTCACTTTCAAGGTCGTTGGAGCATCGACCAGTCGTCAGAGCCAGGTAAACTCCTGGCTCTTCACCAACAACGACAGCATGTGCGGTATGCACCTTAAATAAATCTGTTAAAGAATCCTGTTTAAGCTTTCGACTGATGTTGCATGAGTATGCTACCACTTCATAAATGTATGCCGAATCTCAACGGCATGTTTTTCCAACAACTTGGTGACTCATAATTAAAACTGAACACTACCTTTGCTATAAAATATCTGTGGATGCGTCCTTGAATGGCTTTTGTCAGCAGCCTCTTTTGCTTCCTTTTAATCCTTGTAAGTCACGGCTGGACTGTCGTGACTGGTATTAGAAGCGGTTGTAAATGGTGTGAAAGTGTGTGGGGACTGTCGCACCATACTTTATAGTTGATTCCATTTAACTGACCAATTGGCAACAGCACTTGAAGTTAAAATGGCTGGCATGAATATACAATCTCAACAGGCGGAATATGTGAGAATGATCTGGTCAGAAAAGTACGAAAAGTGTGAATGAAAACTCAGTTAACGTAAAATAGGTACGAATTAAAGGATTGTACAAATTTAAGCTTCTGGCAGAATAGTCGATAGCAAACGCTACCAATAAAATTTATACGGAAAATCAAAAGTCACCAAATCGTACATTAAATCGTATATTGCCAAATATTTCTGATCTCCAGATACATTAATATTATTGATAATCAAACAAATAAAAAAAATCTTAACTCAGTGTTAGCAAAGCTAAAATCGTGCGCGATCCCTTAGTCCATTAAAGTTGCAATTAAATAAAGGGCTACCCCATTAAATACCTGGAAGGACAAAATTTACCATTTCGTAAAAGTATCGCTCGATTACGGGCGATTCCTTACGAGCTTTTGCGAGACTCATTTTAGCCGAATCGTATCGTTCCGTTGTATGGTACCGTATCGTACAGTATTGGAAAGTATCGGTCCACTACAAATATCGATAAAGCCTGCGCGGTAGCCGTCTTTCCTTTGAGTATAGTGAGCATAATAAGCAACAATAAGTCAAAGTAGATAACGTTAGCCAGGACTTCATAAGGTCCCGTTCATGAAATTAATGATTAGGTATTTGATTCATAGTAGGATTCAAAGAAGTATTTTAGGAGGTACTTGTTTCTTCGGCTTTTCTTAATGCTTTTGATTTTTTCTTCATCCCGTATCTATCCACATTTAAGTACTCAAAGCCAATAGTGCAATTTATGCTGAAACGGTGGCAGTCATATCAAGGTGACATCCTCGATCCGATTAGCTGCGGCTATATAGGAAGCCCCTTCTCCTAGAAACTTTCGAAAATATTGCTCAATGATTATATTTATTTTATTTATTTTCAGTTGCCTGCGCGAATACTGAAGGCTTCAATAATAAAAGTACCAAATATGTACAATAGATATAAGCCATCAATTCATTTACTATTGTTAGTGTTAACGGTACAGTGGTAGGAAAGAGACTTTAGAACTATGGAAGCGTTTGATATTTTCCCCAGCGTGTAATTTTTGAGAAGAATGTCTTCAAACCTAGTGAAACTTCTTTCCTGCTTATCTGTCTGATGAGTTGCTGATGATGACGGTGCGTCTTTTCACTTCTTACAGATTATTCTACGCTTTTCGATCCGTATAACATTTACTTCGTCTTCTAATAAGGGGGTGGTTAGCTTTTACTGTTTCTGCTTAGAGACACAAAGCAAAACAAACAAGACTTGTCGATTTGCGAGATGCCTGATCTGGATTGTAGTTTATGTCCGATGTATTCCTTCTACTTTATCTTTAAGCACTTAAATGCTAAATTCCAATTCTAAAAAGCATGTCAAACCTTTTTCTCTGTTTGAGAAAAGGAATATATGACTTCAGCAACGTCTAGAATGATTGAGAGCAAGACCTTCACAAGCAATGCGCGCTTTTTTTGTCTAGCATGATATAGCCAGGTAATTGGATGCCCATAAATTTAGTTAAAACGAGTGCATATTTGGAAAGGAAGGAACACCGTGTTGAATGCAAGCTCTGACGGATTAAAAACCCCAAGCTTGTAATGTTTTGGTTCGCCAGTTAATCGTTTTAGCAAGTTAACCTACTTGCGCCAAACATGTCAGAAAACCTCGGTATAGGCCTGCTGGCAACATTCAGTTGCTGATCATGTCCTTTTCCTTGGACTAAAAACCGACTGAGCTTGCAAAGCAAACTTTTCATACTGGAGCAATCTTCAGTAATAAAAGGCGCGGGCTTCTCAAAGTCTTGCTATGTCGTAAGGACTCGTGAAGCTGTGCTTGCGATGGATCAGAAAAAAAGAAAAGAAAGCATGATCGTTGAATATAGCTCGACACGATCCAAGCGAGCGGAATGAACGATACTTAACGGAATTAAAGAATCCGAGCTTTGGCATACTTCCGATCAAGCCCCCTACCTCGCCATGAGCAATACCCCAAACGCTACCGTCGTCCGCGGGAGAAAACAAATAAAGAACAACGTCTTTTGGTCACGAATATCGGACCCTGATGGGTGTCCGCCAGGCAGCTGGACCAGTGTAAAAAATAAAAAGAAAACAAGCCAGTAAAAAAATGTGGGTGCCATCCAAAAAGATGGCACTACGCACAATCGCACGGCCGGTGATGATTAGCGGGAGAACCCTAACAAATCGTGAGTTCATACGGCACTGAGGAACATGTCTTTGTACATTGATAGAGCCACATTTTTGGTCACAGCATTGGTATTGCGCAATTGATTCATTCGTGAGAAAGATGTAGTGTGTAATAAAGAATTAATTCATACCTTATTAGCTAGAACGCCCCACAAATCGTTTGAAATCATTTGCTTATTCATTAAAACAGTCGCTTCTAAGGTCTAGATCATAATTTATATTTGCCCTTTGTTGAATGTGTCTACCCTTACCATAACCTGTGCAGCTGTTGTATTCCTAAAGGAGAGTCATTGTATTGCTTTTCACTTCAAATTTTGAAGAAATAAAAATATTTTATGTTGTATTAATTTGGTCTTGATATGTACGTTGGCGTTTTGTCTGGACTGTTAGATGAAGTTGATAAGGTAATGAGTTTGGAATAGGAAAAAATGTCCATTATTGGTCTTCAAGAGCTACCACAATCACATTATTAGGCTATGCAACTAACAGAATTCTTGGTAATTTTACATATGGTCATCTGCTACACAGAGCCGCTACGTTTTCTTGGGCATGTGCTAGACATGTAGTATAGTGTAGTGGTGGTAGTGTACAGTGTAGTGGTGTAGTGTAGTCTAGACATGGTATACCTCATCTTATCAAAATGTCTTTAAATTTTCAATTTTGATGAGGTATATGTAAATGCCACAACCTTGATACAATTCTACTGTCTAAGTATTAAGTGAAAGAAGACCTAAAAGGTGGCAGCAAGAACTTTTTAATTTTCTAATTATTTAATAATTTATTATGAATTTTAAATTGCAAGCATAGTTTACAGAATAAATGTACCTAAATTGCAAGCAAAGTTTACAGAATAAATGGAACAAATAAACTCATTTACCAATGCTACGTCACATCAGCCATGGTTATGCAGATGAAGAATATTTCTATACTAAGTGTTTAAATTCCATCTCAGGATTTTTTGCTATGGTTTTTTAAATAGATATTTCTACTGCCCTTAACTTTGAATTTCATACTCTGTTTAGAAGCATTATTTTATGCAAAAGCAGACTATTTGTTGGTGTATTGTTTTTGGTGTTCAATTTTATTAGGTTATGATTTTGAAATGAACAGCAATGAGATAAAAAAAACTTGCTTGACCAAATCGATTGGCACACATGATGGTACCTTTCATTGTGATGATGTATTGGCCTGTTGGATGCTGAGACAGTTGTCACAGTACCACAATGCTGATATCATTAGAACCCGGGACCAGGCTCTACTGGACACGTGTGATGTTGTTGTTGATGTTGGTGGTGTTTATGATTCTACAAAGAACCGTTATGATCACCACCAGAGGTTGGTTATTTTTTTTTGGAGCTGAACAGAAGACTTAAAAGGTTTATTTTGGGAATGCCCTTTTGAGTTACTGAGAATTTGTATGTTCTAGTGTTGTCTAGTGTGATGAAAATGCTAGTTCTTCGTGTCAATTAAGTCTGAGTAATTGAATGGTAAGTGGCTCCTGCATTCAAAGACTTTCAGCATTTCCTGTATCTACTTTGTCGTACCAAAAGTCTTACTGATGATGCATAGTCACTGAGCAAAGTACTTGAGTTCTATCAAGGTCACAAGGAATAGCATTATTCAGGGAAGGATAGCCAAATCAGAAAGTCGTGGACATGTCGAATGCATATGCACCTATGACATGTCCTGTAAGACACGAATTACCAAGAATGTGCAAGGCTTGTTATGTAATGAATGCAGCAATTGGTGCCGATTGCAAGCCCTGATAAATGACATTGAATTGACTGCTCAATACCGTAAGCATGGCCTTTGCAGTCTCCGCTTAGTTTTGGACGGTGTTGAGCAGGCTACCGGTCCGTACTTGTTCTTCATCTGAGTGAAATCTTACAGCAGATAAGGTCTTTTTCGTCGGCGCCGTGCAGACACGCTTCCACTCGGTTGGAAGATACCACAGCTGCGAGCAAGAAACCGACGTAGACGAGATTGACTGAGCCGTTTGGAGATTGTAGTTTGTATCAGCCAGTTTGCTTTTCATTTTCTCAACAAACGCAAAAAAATTGTTTTTATTTTGGCCAGAAGTTTCACACAACGTAAAGAATATTGAGCATAAGTATGGAATAAAACTAGGATGAAATAGTTTGCATTATGTGACAGTCTAGATTTTGTTTTAACCCTGGCCAAATTGTCGAGTCGCGTACTTCGGGCATCGCAGTCATATTTTCTAGTAACGGATTGTTTGGCGCGCTTATGCACACGAGTCAACTGAGAAGCATTCCCTTGACGTGTCTTTGGCATGTCTTTAAGGAAATATTAGATTCACATTTTAGATTTTTTTTTCCGATCGCAAGTGTGAAGTGCGTTCGGTTTATCCGAGACTATCAGGGGTGTTTCTCCGGGCCATAAAGTATTTGTCCAGTAACAATGATAAGTCAATGGGCGAAAACTTGATTTGCTGACTGCTCCTTTTAAGGGAACACCGATTGCTGTCTGTAATGATGTAAAACCCGTCATTTTTCAATTTCGTCATTTTCGTCATCATCAAAAATTCATAGCTGCAAGAAGTTTGCTTAAGTTCGGGAAAAGTGAAATGAAGCAATAATACATGTACAGTTTCGTTAGAACAAGCATGCATGTGCGAATAGCTGTCGGCCAGTTAGAGCACATGGGACTTCGCACCTAATAATCTCGTATTAGACTTTTAAAGAAATGAGTGTTGCGCGATGAATAAAGGCTTTGCATGCGACCGACTTCAGCTTAGCTTCCGCCTCTCCTGCTAGCGACCAACATCGTTTAATATATGTTTCAGTTTGATGAGGTTTATGGCATTATGTAGTCCAGGTGAAGAGTTTCTTTAGTCTCACAGAAAAGACCTAGCCGCCCATTTACTTAAGCCAGAAATCAGTTTGATGCCTGCTTTGCGTCTCATTTCCATGCTCGGGTTTTTCTGCCTTATTTCTTTAGCGATGGCGAATGTGTCGTTGACACTATCATGTTTATCACTATGTTGTTCCATGCGTCTAGAACATAGCCAATGGGGCTGTATCTTCAGGCGAAATGTTGACTGTGTTGTCTTACATTAAAACAGACAGTTGTAGGTAGTTACGTGAGAAAATATCGAGCTGCGGAATACTATAGGTTGTGATGAAATTTATTTTCTTTTTAGCTTTGCGTTATGGTCTAGTTAAGTTGTCATGTGACTTGTTTGTTTTCCATCGGGAGAAGTCTTTGAAGTAATGTTTCATGCGTGACATGGACTTGTTTCCCTTTATAGGTATTTCTCTGGCACCATGAAGAGTCTGGGAGGGAAGAAGTGGGAAACCAAGTTAAGTAGTGCTGGCCTTGTGTTCTTGCACTTTGGCAAGCAGTTGATTGCAGAAATTAGCAACTTTGACGAGTCAAGTGCAGTGGTTGAGCTTCTTTACAATAAGATGTACGAAAATTTTATCGAGGAAATTGATGCTATTGACAACGGAATAAGCCAGCATGATGGCGAGCCAAGGTAAGGCAAGCGTTTGGAAATTTGAAATTTCTTTTAATTGGAACGATTACATCTACTCTCTTAAAAACGATGAACATAGTTTTTTCCTTCATCTACAACATACTCGGCTCATGAGGGGTTTACATCACTCTTGATATCTGTTTTTTTCGAGTTCAGTTTCAACATATTATCATTTGATTTCATACCATCTCTTTTATTTTGGATGTATTTCGTTCATGAGGTGATAATTTTAAAACATTTAGATCGCTCACCTATTTTTTAGCTAGATATCCCATTACCCCGTGCATGCGTTATTCTTTCAACGTTTGCACTCCTACCCGAGAATATTATGTTGGCCAGCATTCTAATTTTTCGATACCGGATTGTATGACCTGGTTTATCATAAAGATAATTGTACCTACTTGGAAGCTAAACGTTTTTAGGCTCTTGGTATATTTCGATAACGTCTTCAATTATGACCTTGTTAGTGTGCTATAATGCCGACATAAGTTGGCAGAACTTCTAGTTGCGTATCGCTTGCCTTCCTAACGCAACCATTCGCTTGCGGCTCTAATACGACACGTTCTCAAGCATGAAGTACAAGAGGCTATAATAATACTTAACGCGCAAAAGTTAAGATTGTTTTAACAAGCTGCTTATTTTAGATCGGAAATTATTTTGCATGTATTTTTGAGAGTTTTCTGAAGCTATTGCCAGAATAGATTGGGTCTGTTTTGCTGATGGTCTTTTAACTGTGACGTCGAACTGTGAATGGTATGCTTCAATCTAACACACTGAGGGGCCCTTATTGTACCGGGTATTAGCAAAAGTTCCAGCTCAAAGACGCTTTAAGAGCTAAAACGTCCATTCACCGCCTGGTTTAAAGAAGCTTGTGTTAAGTTGAAGACACTTTCTCATGTTTGTAGAGCATTGGCTTGGTAACGCGTTGATGCGTCTTTTTTCATCGATAGCTTCTTCAAATATTTAGGTACCGCATAACCACTTGCTTAAGCTCCAGAATAGCTAATCTCAACCCTTCTTGGAATGAGAAGAATGCGGACGTCAAGGTAACTTTTTTGAGCTTTCGGGTAGCCCATTACTGTTTACGTATGCTCCATAATAGAGTTTGGTATTAGACCGGTCGGTATCTCTTCGCATTACTGCACTAACAGATAGCGAACATGAGTCTCTTTCTGAAAAACCACTGCTCTTGGAAGTAGAGATGCCCTGCGTTGGGTTTATGACGACCATTTTTTGAGCAAAATGTTTTATGATCATGCATTTCTTGTTATTTTGGTTGTAGACGTGTTTTACGAATGCGATGGTTGTCGCTGGTGGAGAGTTTTTGGACCGTCTGCAGTACTACAAAGACTCTTGGTTACCTGCCAGAACCTTTGTTGAAAGCGCGGTGCTTGACAGGACAGCTGTGAGTGAGTATTGAGAATGCAGGATAACATCGCAAACTTGACTGCATCAAGTCTTCTTATTTGATTTGAAAATGGTCTTCCGTTCGAGTTTTGTTTGATCGGTTTTGGTTGGCGTTGACTTTGATCGCGTTCATTAGCGTTACGAGTTCTCATAAAAGCTGCTGCGATCCATGAAATCGTTTTACTACTGCTTGTACTGCTGGTTTTCGATTGTCGGAGTCAATATTATTTTGTCTTTTTCAAATTTTGCATGGCAAATTCTATAATTGCTTGATATCTCTGAGGTCGTGGAAGTTTACGAACATAAGCTTCTACGCTTGCCCTCTTGCTCTTCGCTTGAATTGCTTGCAGTTTTCCCAAGTTCAATTTCTAAGATTTGGCTAGGCGCAACTATGTTTCCAGTTGGATCCATGATTCCTGTAACTTTGAACTGATCAGTACGGGTGGTTTTTATGAAATGGATGGTCTATACGAAGCGAAGTCGCTGGTCCACGGGATCTCCGCGTACTTGATTTGTTTTGGTATTTGTGCAGGTGGACAGTAGCGGTGAAATTCTATTACTGCTTCACTCGGGTTGCCCATGGAAGGAGCACCTGTTCGCAATTGAAGAGGAACTGTTGTTGGGACCGTTGATCAAGTTTGTGCTTTATGAAGATGAACATAAAAATTGGCGCGTGCAGGTTGGTTTGGAGGATAATTTTGTGCATTCTGGTTACGTGACTAGTCATCATTATTCAAGATAACTTGTACTGTGAAATTTTGATCTGTGTGTAAAACGCATTGTTTTGTAACTTGTAAAGGAATTCATGGAAATGCATCTATGCACTCTCGATTCTCGTTTTTGTACACCGTAGTTTGAAAATGTGTGTTGTGTACAGTGGCGGCAATGTGGATTGAGTCGGAGATGCTTCTGAACGCAGGTAATCTTCGATCTTTTACTAGCGATTACATTAATCCTGATATTAAAGGCTTTTTTTGTTATTGCAGACAGTTCCGACGAGATTGGGATCATTTGAGCACAGGTTTGCAAATGTTTTGGTTGTAATACGATTTAAGCTTTGAATTTAGCGTGCCTAATCAAAACATCATAGCCTTTATGCGCTTGTATTCTTATCATTTTTTCGATCTTCTAGGTAGGATCCCTATAATGGTATTAGTGGAATTTTGGACGCTTTGTAGAGGTAGATCTTTTTCTTATGCTGTTGAGATGACCCAGGTGCATGTTTTTATTATAGGGTTGGCTTGATCGAAGCTTGGCGGGGACTCCGAGGCGACGAGCTTTCCAAAGTGAGCGGGGTGGACGGGTGCGTATTCGTGCATGCTAGTGGCTTCATCGGCGGTAACTGCACGTACGAGGGTGCTCTCAAAATGGCAAGACTTGCGCTGGAGTCGTATCACTCTGTTGACCAAAACTAGAATGTCATGGTTATGAAACGTGACCCCCGTACTCATGTCTGCGTTCAGATTTTCATAGCGACAACCAAGAGTGTGATAAGGTCGGTTCGGTGGTTATGCGTCGTCAACAGCGGACAGCAGGGAATGCGCGATTTCGCTATGCTAAAATTCCGGATTGGAATTCAATGTACTACAAGCGGTATCTGACCTTTATGTCTCCTGCTATGGACTATATACGAAAGCATGTGCTTGAGGGTGTACCTTACGTATGATTCGACCATTCTCCAATGCATTCCTTGTACTGTTTGTGCACGCTAACAAAGCTGACATATGTTAGAAATGTCTGGTCCGACTTTTCGCTTTTCACTAAAAATTTTATTGCTCCGATCCTTCTTCTCCCGAGTAATGATCATTTGACGTCTATACTAGCTTCGGTGTTAGCTACTTGTTTCGGAAGGGTGTAGTTTAGTCAATAACTCCCATCAAGTTCTTCTAGCTTGCTGTGATCCTTCTGGGTAAAATTCGAACTGCAGAAGTCCAGGTATGTCCGCCTAATGCAGATCCACTTAGCGTAAGGAAGTGTCATGGCTGCGTAAAGGCTAAGTTTGTCCCCTCATTCTAGTCTATGAACGGATAGTTCAAGAAACTGCAAATACCAAGGCTTAAGAGAGGCGATGGAGTGGAATTTAAAGTAGATAGTTCTATAGCGAAGTAGAAAGTATTTTCATATAGTGATTTCGTATCGTTTACTGGCCATAGCCTAGCATGGAAGCGTAGTAGGTAACTCAGATGCTGCCCATTAATTGTATGACGCACTTGATGAGCGAGTAGGCCAACAGGGATGGTTTTGCTTTGTTGTGGGAAACGTGTGCATGCGAGCTGGTTGGGAATCTATTACTGTTTTAGAAAAAGCCTACTGAGGTTTTGTTTTCGTGCTATGATGAAGTCTGAATTCAAATTGCTGGAATCAAGCTTCTTCAGATTCCTGAACTTAACTGAACTGTCTTGGTCATATTTTCAAGCTGACACTTGTATGAAGATTCCGTGAGGGCCATCAAAGCTGGATTTACTCATTGCAGGCATCACCATGCTTCTTGAATTGTGATAATTAGAAATTTATGTAAACAGCAACAATGCCTTCTGATTTATACACAATTTCAGAAAGTCGCTAGAGGATACGACGCGACATGGGCGTTTGGAGTGATTCTCATTTGCTTGATATGTCACTCCTTCACCATGTGCTTAACTGAAATGCTTGATGGTTGTCCCCATATAGAAGTCATATTTACATTTTTTCCAACGCTTTCAAAATAAATTCCTGAGGCCAGTCAAGCAATGCGTCTAACACGAAATTTAGCGAAGTTGATAATCTCAACGAAAACAGCCACATGCCAATTCTACGATGACGAAAGAGCCCTTAGGGGTCATCCATTAAGGACCTCCACCTGACAGGGGGAGGCGGGTCCTGCCAAAAGTGGAAAAAAAGGGACAAGGGGAGAGGGGTAAATGCTAGAGTGGACGTCCACATCACAATGTAGTGCTCAATTTTTTGGACTTCGCAAATATGGCGTTTCTTTCTTAAAATTAAGAGCGAGTTTATTCTGGTTCATTCGCGCACCAGAACAAGTCGCAGACTTCGCACGAGACTTGCACTGCCTCAAGAGAAACAACAGGGTAAAGGAGCAATCCGGAGGCTTCGTCTTAAAACTATTCCAGTCTGATCTTAAAAGGACTTCCTCTCCTGAGCTGGTCAAATATTTAAAGAAGCCCCTTCAGTGGTTCACTGCGTGTCAAGTCTCATGATCGAACCATCCATGAAAAATGATGGTCGAAGTGTTTTTGTGCGCGGATAAATGTTTAATTCGTACAAACATCGCATCAACTGGAGCGTTGTGAATAGTTCCGATAAAATTCTACTCTTGGTTATGGCATTGCTCTCCCAGAAGGTCAAAGGCCTCTCATGTTTGTACGATGTTAATTTTAACTTGAGTCTGTGGCAATAAAACTTGCAAAATGGAGTTCAATGTTCAGGGTACAAAAACCTAAGCTCAAAGTGGACCACTCAGATTCTCTTAAAAGAGCTTAACGATTACTGCTTTGTGATATAAACATAACAAAAGAAGTGAAGAGTTTCATGAACTTGGAGAGTTTCGAAGAAGTGAGAATGTAGTTTCCCAACCAAGACAAAAGGGGACTTTGTCAGTTTTTGCTTAAACACACTGTTTAGCTGTGATGGAATTAGAGGATTCCAGGGAAGAGGACTTTGTTATGCAATCCTGAATCAGAGTTTCCCGGTAGTAAGGCTTTCCTTAAAGCGAACATTCGTTAAGCCTGAAGAACACCAGATCAATAGCAGACCAAAGCAAATCATAAAAACTTGACAGCAGAGGCAGAAAGAAAACGACAGGCGGAGAAGATAACGCTAGAGGAGTTTAACTTGACAAATTCTGAGCTAATTGGGATACCAGCCATTAGTAGAAAAAAGAATGCCCGTGAATTTGAGGATCTGCGGAAATAACGCAACGAATCGCATTACATTTGACCCAAAGTGAACACGTTTGGCCCATGCAGACACAAAGGAAGCATCGAAAGTCATTGGGTCTGAAAAACCTGCAGCAGCAAAATGACTGAAAAAGTTTAATTTGGAAAAACGTGTTTGACTATGCAATCACACTGATCCCTCTGATAGGCTCAAGTTAAGTGTGGACATCGCATCTGCCAGTGGAGCTGCTGATGATTGTCCGCGCACGGAGTTAATCCGACCATGAAAGACACTCGAGGACCTGCAATCATTCGTCAATCAGGAAGAACTCATCGGGCCTGCAGTCTTGTATGTCTCAACATTAGCGTAAATTTACTGAAAAATTTTGTTTCCGCACCATAACCATTTGCATCTCATGTTTTGGTGTAGGGAAATTTGAATTCAACAACAACAACAACAACAATAATAATAATAATAATAATAATAATAATAATAATAATAATAATAATAATAGTAATAATAACATTAATTATCGATGTCTATCTATCACCAGGTAACGAACAATTGCTTCTGAAGTCAGCAGTTTTAAGGATAAAAGATTTTTGCCGGTTGTGGACATCTGCAACAGGGGAGAGGGGGAGGGTCAGCCAAAAGTGGACCAAAGTCGACAAGGGGGGAGGGAATCAAATTATGCCGAGAATTTAAGGAAGTCTTTTACGGATGACCCCTAAGCCAAAGCTATTGCGAACGACTGAGCAAGACTGCTTGCCCTAAAATAATCTCCATGCAGGATGAAGAAACAGAGACTTACCCAGATCGTTTGAAAGCGATGACATGTGACAGAAACGGACATGCCGACTAAGTTGACAGAGGGCCCAAGCGCTTTAATGAGACAGCGGAGGAGATCGCTGCATATAAAAACGGAGATGACGCCATAAGAGAAATGAAGCAAACACTCAAATGGAAAGATAATTTCAAGTAACATTCACATGCCAAGTGCTTGCATTCGCGGTCTCATTCGGCGCTGAACGCCAACTACAGATCGAATCAATACCGAACCAAGACTTGTGTAAATCATCACGGTACATAAGAAAGATGCAAAATAGATATGTGCAAGGTAAGCAGAGGAGCAACTCCTGCATATTTGATTATGGATACGAAGACAAAGGGAAAAAAGCTGCTCGATATAGCTCAGTATTGTCTACTTAGGCCTCCGCACTACTACTACTGCAAAAACTAGGTGCATCGCGATGCATACCTCTGCTAAACATAGCCGCATATGACGCAGATGAACGACCTCCAAGGGCTTTCCCAGTCATAGTCTTCTAAATACATGTCGTGGCTATCCAATAGTGACTCATTAAGAATTAATGTTTAAGAACCCATGCAAAAATACAACCATATTGTAACACAAACGGAAACAACCAACACGCAGCTCGTATGTACTTGCACTTGCCCTTCCTTCGGGAAAAATGGAAGAGTCGTTAAACAAAGCCACAGGGAATCGGGGTTCACGAATATCATATCCTCCAAACGAGGAAAGCGGATTGCACATAACTACGTTTAGTCAAGCTGCAAGGTCTATCTGCTTGCAAAAATAAATGAAACCATAGCAAGGAAAACAAGCTTTGAAGCATTACCATATATAAAAACCGATTTAGAAAAGGAGCCTGGGAAAAATAACGATCGAGAACCGTGATCTCTTCCCAACGAGAACGGTTCTACACACAGGTTATATAAAAAATAGAAAACAAAAACAAGACAACTTTGTACGAACATGCGCAAATTACTGGCCAAGAAAATGCAACCTACTCAAGTGTCACATAAAAAAAGAAATATTCAGCTCACAAGAAGAGTAGGGCAAGAAACCCTAAGCTCCACATACGAAAGCGAGAGATAAGGATAATCGCCAAAAGAAAGGCAAAGAAAAGAAAAGAAAAGCATTGTTACCAAACGTCACACGGAGTCGTTAAAATGAGTTGAGGACAACAGTCGTGATTGCGCGGTGGAGCAATTTCAATCTGACCCCTAAGAAGCTCAATTGCTACAAGGCATATAAAAATCAAGCATACAAGATTAACATTAAGATCAAATCAACAATGACTAGTGCACTTAAATACTAGCTTTCCTACGCTTAGGACATGTAGCTTAAACCCTATCAAATAACTATGAAACCACAAAGAGGAAAGAAATACATACCCTTTCAGAAACGATTTCCGAACAATTAATTCTCCCTACAAAGGCTTGGCAAAGCAAAGAAGAAAGCAAAGTTTCCTATGTTCTGACAGAATAAATGGCTACGCAAACAAATATGCAAAACGGGAAGGATATTAGCAAACTAAAAGCAACACATCCATGCACGAGCAAACGCTGCTGCGCTGTATTACATGGCCAACCACAGAACTGCCTTACGATCAAACTCAATCTGGCACGTGATCGTACATCGTCAACGAAGATCTCAGCTTCGAAATGATCTGTTCATAAGTAAAAAAAAAAAAAAAAAACATGAAGGCAGAGCTCTTAACTATTTGCTTAATTATACGTACGTACACGTATATTCATATGTATACACATAAGTCAAGCCATGTATACTTGGTACACTATTTCATACACGAGATTTGAAAGTTGAATATTCTTAAATTAAATGAATTTCCGTTACACTTGTACAAAATATTATATTATATATACTTGCTCACTTAGTATATTAAATTACAATGCAATATAAACACATTATATCATCTTATATTGAATTATATAATATCCACATTATATCTTATATTACAGTACACGAAACTATGCTATATTCATAACAATACATAATAACATATTGTATTCCCGGAAATCATTTATCAAAGACGATTACATGATATCATATCATATTACATTATAATTCAATATACTACATCATACTACAAATTATCTTGTACAATGTTATATCATATTTATTATATAATTGCATTGTAACCTAGATGCTTTTGGATTTATTCCATATTATTACTCATTTATCCGCATTCCCATGTGTTCCTGACGCACAGGTTAACACAAGCACACAAGACTGATTTTCTTTCCGAGAGAAAATTTTCACAAGGAAAATACGTTTGCAATGCGTCAAAATTTGATTTTAGGCTCAAACTTAGCACATATCTCAACAACAAGCACCCGAGAATCACAAGGCTTAGCAAGAATTGTATGATTTCAAACCTCCTGGTGAAACTTGATCTGCTCATTCAAAAAATGCTGCATGACCAGCTTGAAATCTTTGCAACGTTCTCGTTGAAAGTGATTAATTTCGGCTGGAAAAGAAACAAATACTAAATGATGGAGAACGAAATCAATAAGCATTGGCAGTGCGGTCTGCATCGTAACTCGATGAAGTATTAGCAAAGACTATCATAAGGACAGGCATATATCAACGAGAACTCGATTAAGCATCGGGAAATATTGTTGTGGTATAATGTGTAATAATGGTGTAATAATCGTTGCGGTATATTCCACAACATTAATTATGGAAGGGTTAGAATCTTGCTGGGCAATGCCAAAGCCAGTTCATACGTACTTCCTGTAACAACAAAGAGTTCGCTATCGACAACGTGTCGATGATGAATATTTCTTCCAATTTTTTTCTTGCAGATGTAAAGTGTGTATACGAAAAAGTCGCCTTGTCGACTCAACCGATCAACGACATTAGGATCAGGTATTCCTATCTACATGCGATGTGAGCGCTAAGGAAAGGGGTTGTCTCTCACAACCATGCAGAAGGAACGGGATATTATAGATGGAATGATATAGATGGGATATTATACAGTTACAGTATGCGTGCCAGGAACTCAGCATGTCTCAACAGGAGCAGGTTTGACTTCATCGCCGACCACGTCCTCAACAAAGCTGATGAAATGCACAGGGCAAGCAGATCCAAGCCAAACTACAAGTAGCTCAGACTCAAACTCTCTCGCCCTCACAAAACAACTAATATAGGACTAGGCACGAATCATCAATATAATAAAAACCTGCACACAACTCAGGAGGCTGTCACGGTGGCAAAACGGAGGAGACTGCTAAGCCATAACAACGTAGCGCACGCGATAAAAAAACATCTAAAAATACTGATTCCAAGTCTAATACGAAGACATCATTTATTTGCATGAGCGGATTCATCTCACTTTTATGAGCTAAGAGGCTGGTCATCATCAACACGAAAGGAGTAGGTGGTTGCAAAAATATATACATGAAACGATAGCTGCGCGTTGTCAAAGAAGCAAACAGTCGTTACTTACCGAACATCCCATTTGTTACTTTTCCCATGCGAGATTCGATGTCAGCAACTTCAGCATACTGAAAAAACAACATGCAGATAGACAACTGTTCGGCAATGCGACGCTGCTGTGAGACAGATGAACTCATATCACACCCGCATATCTGATCGTAAACGCGAGCACTCGCACGACCAGTAACCTGCGCATGTAGCGCTTATCTTTCATCAGCGTTAAATAGGCTTACGGGTCCGCAGACGAAGCTGAGTGCAGTACCTATTCCACGCATCACTCGCCGCCAACAGAGAGGATAAAGCTTGCTTATAGTGAAAACTTCTCTCATGCCCGCGATGCACGTCTAGTTACAGCTCAAGCACGGAATAATGACACCCACGCATGCCATGTAAACCTTTCACATCGAGCAAGTTAAACTCTTCGGACGTAACTTCGGCAAAAAATGGAGGACCTGGTGAAAAAAAAACAACAACAAAGCAGCGACGGGGAAAACGCTACAACGCATTTTGGAATGTGTATTTGCTTTCAACAGGCAAACTTGTGTTGCTTTTTAAAGTATTGTCGAGTCATTAATTTTGAAGCACTAGAGCGATAGGACTCTAAAAAAATTTCACAACTACGCGCAAGCCAAGTCTTTTACTTTGAAAATTCTTGCGGGAAAATGTCGCTAGCTAACGAGCATCTTAGTAGGTGGCTCTGCGTTCAAGTGCGCACTAGCGATAGGTTATGAGCAAATTCAAGAAGGCTTGCTTCCCACTTGTCAACTTAACGGATCGACGCCAGTACGTTGAGTCGAACTATACAGCAAGCCTGACAACATCACATGCGGAGCGATTGGTGGAGTAAACTGCTGTTCTTTTTTTGGCAATATGAATGAGTTTGCTAATTCAGTACCACATCTTTGTGTAGTTATGTTGCGTTTAGTACGACTGGCTTTATGGGAACCGCCTGTATTTCCAATTGGAAAATTCGGCTAGATGGTCTTAGACGCCGACCTAAAGCCGAGTGCTGTATCAAGATTAAAACAAGTGGGAGGACATAAGCGTTTTTTCCAATATTTCTCGGCGTTGCCATCCATAAAAACTGGAAGAAGCATAAAATCGATGATACCACTCAGGTATCAAAGAATTCCAACCTGACATACTTGGTTTCTCCTCCCGCAGCGTTTAAATTTATTTCTTACGTATTAATTTCTTAAAATCTAACACTTTAGGAAGCCACGCACGACAACGATACTCCATTGCAGTCTTAGCTTTGTTTATATGTTTCAAAGCCAACGACCTTTTCTAAATTTAGGATGTGTGAACTAGAGTTAGTCTTTTACATAAACGTAGTTTAGAAAAAGTGAAGCAGAGCAACCAATTTAAATAAAATAAACGTTAAGTCCTTTCAAAGGCAAATAATAGCTCACAAGCCTGATTTGCAACTGCAAAGGAAAAAGAAGAATCTAAACTAATAAAAAACCTGAGTAACAAAGAACGTTTCGCTATTACTCACATGTATGGCATTTCCACGGGGAAAAACAAAACAAAACAAGCTTGTCATGCCAAAAGCCACAGCCCTTCTGTCAAGTGAGTTGTATCATCAAATCATTTAAATGAGATAACAAATTCCACCGATGCCTAAGGCGAAGCTTTGAAATAAAATTAAAAAAAAAAAAAAACCAACAAAATCAGAAAGCTGGTCCAATCTAGAAAAGACTTCAACGATAGTTTATAACAATCACGAGATGCGCGAGAATTGAGGGATTTACGCAATATCAATAGTTGATAAACGTATTGAGGGGTTGGTCCCAAAAGAAACGCAACAAAAGATTTTTGCAAATATTTGCGATGATGGTCAACTGCTGAACGTAAATGTTAATTTTTTTAAGCCAAAGCCTCGCTTCTGTCATATTAGATCTCACGATGTGACTCCCGGCGTCTTGGAAACGAATGTACCTTGATCTTTTCCTCCGTCTGTAGCTTCTGGCACTCCTTTACCTTAGCCATGGCCCCCTACAAAAACCCAAATATATATATATATATTTATCGGAGTAATGTAGTCTATTTATTAGAATTTAGTATTTTAATCTAGATCTATAATCTATAATTAAATTTATCAGAGCATCAGAATAAAATACGCATAATACCGTAGCATTGCAAACATAATATATAATAACTAAATTATAAAACAGTAAAATATTAACAATCATAACAAAAAGGCGAGCCGAAAGCAGATACGCAAGTTCGATCACAAATTCGTACGCACCAACAGCGTTTAAAGAGTATAGGTAACAAGTCTGATTAACAAATTCTACAGGCCAAGTATAGAAAATCGAATTTAAAGAACAGCTAAGCCCAAAAAGCAAGTATTTGAAATGCAGGGAAAAAGAACACGGACTTACTTTGTGAACATCAATAATATCAGGATAGGTGGATAAAATTCCAGTGTATTCTCTCAAAA
>QQSS02208620.1:0-11573 GCA_003687565.2 Craspedacusta sowerbii
ACTACTACTACTACTACTACTACTACTACTACTACTACTACTACTACTACTACTACTACTACTACTTCTACTTCTACAAGTACTGCTGCAGCTACTACTCGTACTGGCTTAACTACTCTAGCTTTGGAAATACTAGTTCTGCTTCTACCTCCATGACTTCTGTGTCATTTCGTTCTGTCTATTCTAAAGGTCATTGTGGCCCTATTTTCGTGTGTTTTTGATTGACATGAAGTTTTTACGTGACATGTTGGGTTGGCAATTAGGAAGCAAAACGTTACACACCTGTGCGCTGGTCTAGCCCATTCGTCTTATCGAGGTCGAGGTGAGGTTTTCACGCAGTATCGGCACCTGTGGTCTGACGTAATATAGCAACGCTTCTTTTTTTTTTTTTTTTTAATGCGAAAACCACCACTGGATACTAAGTATGCTGCTTAGGAAGGCGCGATAGTGGAAGTTGAAATGTGGGTTTTCATTCTTCTTCGCCTTGCATATCTCCTCGTTCACCTGTAGAGAATTATGGAAATGAAGGCACCATTGGAAGGCATGTGGAAATTTTAGTCTGGACAGGCATTGAGATGACGCCTGTGTCCTCGTTTTGCATCTTTTGATGCTGACAGCTACATTTGCTTGCTTACTTTAGTTCTTAGCTGCTGTTCATAGCAGTTCACTTTCTGTATTCTCGCTCGAGCTCGTCAAGAAGACGTCCGCAGTAAACTATGATCGAAACTTCTTATGAAACTGCTTTGACAATGTTATTTTTTTTTTTGACGCCAATGTCTTCGTGCGATGTCAATGTTTTTTTCGCGCTCTGCATCTTGAAGGCTTACTAAGATTCCTAAATTGTAGATTGCGAGAACAGAAAGCTCTAAGTTCCACACTTTGCCGTAAAATGATTAATTATTCTTGTTGATTCGTTTGTTGGTATTTAGGAAGAGAATTTACCTGTGCTCAGTTCTTTTTTGTCCTACGGTTTACTTTCCTTCATCCTGATCTACGAAGTAAATAATTAACTAGGCCACCTCCGGGTATCACGCTCCGACAATGAATTCCTTGTACCAGCAGCCATTTCTAAGCTGCTATCTATAGTCAGGATTGCGTGACACGGATACCTCCTGAAAGCCTGCGCGCGAAATGTCTGGTTGAAATAGGTTTGATTAGCTGACTTGGTTGTCGGTCGTTGTTTTAGAAACGAGGCAAGGTATGAGTGGCCGCTCCGAAGAAACGCTTGTAATGCGCGCTCGATCCAAGTCCGTCGTTAAAGCAAGTCCGGCGACTGGGGAACCGTCGACGTCATCTCCTATCTTCTTTCTCTTGACTCAACCCACATCCTCTTCGGCGGAGACCTACCCAGACTCTTCAGCCAAGATCGGGCAATGTAGCGTTAAGGCTATTAGGCTTAATAGCTCTGTCAGACGCGAAGGTAAAAGTGAGTGCGAGATCACGGCACAACACGGCAGCGACTCGTATTACAATCCTGCGACGGGAATTTTATCGTGTTGTGCCGAAGTGAGACACTCGACCCGAGCCTTACGCTACGAGCTCGAAGAGGCACGAAACAGCATATACGCGACCGATTGCTTTCAAGCCACACACGGCGATATGGACAGGTCATTGGACACTGTTGATCAACGTGCAGAACCGAACGAGCACTCCGTCTCTTCCGGAGTCGCCTCCATCGGATCAAGTATACTGTCTCTTGAATCGATTGGTAACATGGAGTTGAAAGCTGACGATGGAAAACATAAGCACACGATATTGGAGAGTCGCGATATATGGACGAAAAGAACGGATGACGAAACGGCACGTACGGCATCCTGCTGGCGTTTCGGAGATGGCCGAAACAATGCTCAAGGGATGTCTGATGCGAGCGGTGACAACCAACACCATCGGGCTTGTGTTTACTGTAATTCAGCCGCGGAGTTGTATCTACAGTCATGGCATTCTCGGAATCAAACGACGCAGACCGAGGCCACCTGTACTTGTGCTTCTGCAAAAACCATGGACGAGCGCAAAACTTTGTCGCTGACTGAGAAGCTGCTCATTATGGCAGATCAGGACCGGCGAGAGTCGGGGTACTCCTCGCCGAGTTCTCAGTCGCCATCACCACGCAGTCCCGACTGCCTACGCGGCGACTTCGATTCTCCTACGAGCCCTGTCCGTAGCAGCACGCTCGCGAAAACCCATCGCGTCGACGCAAAAAAGGAAGAATTCCTCGACTGGATTAAAAAGAGCAGATACGACCCGAGTAAGGAGGACTTGCTACACGAGGTCAAAAAGAGATGGCATTCGCGTTCGGAGGTTTCGACAGAAAACGAGGGAGTCAGCTGGACGCCAATTCAAGAACGTCACCAGCAGAAGCCTTTAAAAGGCGTCCTGAAAAACAAGAGATTTGAAGGGCAGGAAAGCTGCGATGAAAATTCCTCCTCTACAAGCAGCAGGGGTGGTTTCACTAACGAAGAAAGGAGATCCCGCCTGGCCCATCGCGCCCCACCTTTAGCAAACGTGATCGAGAAGGCCAGGCAATGTCTTGATAATAACAACATACCTAGAAAATTAAAAGCGCATTTGAAGCATCGAAGCAGATCATTGGTCAGTCGTCGGGAAATCGAGACCGCGAATTCCCCGTTGCAATCTGACTCCAACGTCGAGGCTTTGCCCTCCCTTCATCGCGCTGCTGCGGAAGGCGACCTCCACACTGCTCTGCGAATACTCAAACAGAGCCCGGGATTAATCCAAAGCAAGGACGCGCATGGTTGGCCGGCGTTGCATCACGCTCTGCTGGCAGGTCACTTGCGAACGGCGTGTTTTCTCGTCGAAGCAGGTTCGGACGTTACTGCGTATACGAAAAAACGCGTGAGCGAATACAACGGGATAGTTGGATCACTCAGTAAGGCGAGAAGTCAAAACAACGTTTCAGATGTATAAGATCTGATGTTGCGTACTCGTCTCTGTGCGTTGCCAAAGCGCGTTCGCAAACTTTCAACCTGGTTTGCTTTCCGCACCAAGTTAACAATCACCCTTAGTCAGAAATAAAGTAAGACTTGGCTACGAAACCGCTACAATCGTTTTGGGGTCTAGCTTACGTTCTCGCAAACAGGTTCCCTTCGCACTCCAAGCTGACAATAATTCTCAATCACTACCAACTCTTTGCGGGGTAGTCGAGAAAATAATTATTTCTCACGTTCTTTCTGACCACGCGCGCGGTTGCGAAGTACTCGAAGCAGCGTTGCATACTATAACGCCCAGGTCAGAAGCTCTTGCACTACGACATTTTAAAAACTGCTGTTGATGTTCTGGATCATATAGCGACAGGTATTAACTTGACATTCCGAAGGGTCCTGCGATATAAATTTTGTCTAGCTCTAAATAGATAGGAATTTTGTGTGATAACAAGGTGTCCAGCAAGTTTTCCGTCCCTATGCTCTAAGGGCGAATACAACATGTGGGAAGCGTGCAACTCGCATTACTACTAAAGGGTACGTGAATAAACAAAAAACAGGAGTTTTCGTAGAGGCAACATAAGTCCCACAAATAGGTGTCCTAGCAGTACTAACAGCAGCAGCGGCAGCAGCAGCAATATGAAATATAGACGTCAGCAGAAAAGGTTCGAGCGCAATTGAAGTTAGGGTGCAGGTACAAGATGCAAGATTTAAAAAACACAAGTATGAACAAATATCCTACACCATACTCACGGCCAGGGATCAAGATTTGAACTGCGTTCTTAGCTGTGCAGCCAAAGCACAGGCGACTCTTCAAATGAGCGACAGAACTAAGGGCTGAAACTGCATTCAGTCTATACTACGCGACTAAACCGTTAAAATCACGAAGCTCGTATAAGGACGGGACAATATGAATGTGATCAGCTATTCAGAATTGCCTGTGTATTTTCGGAAATCAGGTACATTTGCTATAATCGTATAAAACTCTGTAAAAAACGAAACTCCTATAAAAATGAACTCTTCAATCGCAGAAAAACGTAGAAATCAAGGAAAAAAATCTGTACACTAAAAAAAGCACATCAAACCAAAACATCTAACACAAAAAGAAAACAATCCAAATGACTAATAGCGAAAACAAAAGTCTCCACATTAATGCGTTCACCTACGCCTAGTGACGACGAATAAAGGACACTAAATGGTCCATCTGCATCCTTCCAGGGTGGAAAATACACGCATCGGGTAAGGACTAATGACCTTCCTTATTCGTTTGAGACCCAAGATCAAGACACGCAAGAAGATTACGTCCCAAGTTTAGATGATGTTTGCTCCTAGATACCTCCTGCAGCTGCGTTCGATGCACAAACTGCATCCCACGCGAACACAAACGCAACAACAAATTATAGACAGAGATTACACGAACATTCACAGATGCACGCACGCACGCACGCACGTAAACATCGTGTCACAAATGAACTCGCGGAACCCATTCTGCTGAACGCAAAAAATATGAGTTTGCTAGACGTGCGTGTAAGCGCATGTGCTTCTCTGTGTATGTGTGTGTGTGTGTGTGTGTGCCACCACACTCCCACCTGCAATTATGTGTGAATGATGTCACCCGAGCCGCAAGTTACGGGTCACACGACAACGAGTAACTGTTCAACACCCGAACGTCCATAAAAAAAGAACACGCGCAAACACTGCACAACACCCGATACATGAATATGAAAATAACTCTAGAAATACGAAACCTGAAAAATCACGTACACAAATAGATGAAATCCAGCAAAAAAAACTATTTACGACTAGAAAAAGTATCGCATAAAATGTAAAACTATAAACATTATTGAAAGCCGACAAGCAAAGGATGCTTCTGAACTAGTGCGGCCTCAAATTCGGCTCGGCTCAGTTTTACGTAGCCCATGAGGTGGCTGTAGGTACTGACCACCCGCTCACCAGCAACAACAATCATCACCGCAAATAATCACGCAGACACACACACACACACACACACACACACACACACACATACACACAGAGTTGTCTGTACGATTATCGCAAGGCAGACCTACTGAATATTAAACAAAAACCGCTTACAAAAGTAAACCATATATGAAAAACGACTGTCAGCAATCCACTGGAGAACAGATTTCTAAAAAAGCGTATATAAAAAAAAGAACTCAACAAATTTATGCTATGTCTAAGCTACAACTCAGACGAAATGGCTCTTGGGCATGAAAGCTCTCGGGAAAGCGTTTATCGCGCTCCACGTTCTTAATTTTTTCAAACGGGCAAACTAAATATAAACTTCGGCGATCAGGTCGAATGAGTGCAATGACATCGCTCGGTAGAAAGCTTGGTATCAGGTAACTCGAAAGCAAATCAAGGTCGTAGACACGCCCTGATCGCATCCTCTGAGGTATGGACTCGTTCCGCTAACCTCCCAACCAAGAGCAGAACCAACGAGACCACTGGCGTCTCCTTTGCAGCATGGATGCAGCTAGAGATCGCTTCACCGAATGTTACCAAAAGCGAACCATCTTCACAGGATGTCCAGCGAGCAACCGGTTGGAGTGGGGATGAGGGGGAGGGGAGGCAAACGCATGCTTGTGGTCTGATCACGCCACGCTGGCTTCCACATCCACAGAGGAGCTCGACCCGCGGCTCTCGCTGCTGTCGTCTGTATGCAAGGAGGTCAGGGACGAGGCGACTATATCAACGTAATCCTAAACGACGAGAAATCAATAGGAAAGTCCAAAACGTGCGATGCGCGGACTAATGAACTCTCGGTTCCAGAAACACACAACATAAAAAAATCCGTCTCAAAAAAAAAAAAGAAAAAAAAAAGAATAAAACCAAATCAACAGCTCCAGGTGCGACGCAGGCCTAACCCGAGAGCGCCCGAAAAATTCGGTGTCAGTCGGGGTTTAATGGGCCACGTCTGGTATGGAGAAAGGGTTTAAAACGCAAGAAAAATAATATGAAATCCGCACAGGTAATTGAGATAGAAATACATAAAGAGAAATTAATAAGAATTATAATACGCGATTCATAGCATAGCAACAGCTGCCTTTGTACAGCCCTTCCTAATCGCCGCGAGCAAGATAAGGTGCTTTAAAAATATGCCAACGACTCAGCGAATGTTAAGTACCACAACAAGCCCCTTTTAAAAGTTGTTGATTTTTTAACGGGCCATATGTCGATCCCACCAGACGGTTTGTTAGTGACGATAAATGAAGAAATAAAGGAATAAATAAGTAAATTAACATAAAGGCAGCAACAGACCAAACTAGAAAAAAAAATACAGCCCGCTTCAACCGCAGAGAACACGATTGAAAAAATAAATAAAATGAACTGAAAAAAAAATTCTTTAAATTGAGTATTTGGGGCAGCGTTCTTCAGAGCAATTCTCAAAAACTAACCAGACGCGTATCAGGTTTTGAAGTTTTTTGTAACCACGTCAGTCCAGGACTTACATCTTCTAACAGGGTTCCGGAGGGCATACTTTTTAAAATGACAATCTTACGAATATTAAGGCGTCCTAGACGCAACACGCTATGACAAATCCAAATTTAAACACTCGCAAAGCTAGAGGTTTAACTAAATACCCTGTCTGGTCACAACAGGTTCGAGTTCTGTCTGGCTGTACATAAATTAACGCGCCTTAAAAGCCGACAGAAATTTAATGGACCGGAGAGCGGATTGTAAGAACGAATAAATTAATAAACGTATTCATAAATCATAAAGTAATGTCATTTATCTATATCGATATCTATATCTAGTTGCGTGCGTGCGTGCGTGCGTGTGCGTGTGTTTGTGTGTGCGTGTGCGTGTGCGTGTGTGTGACTCCAGTCTTCTGAACATCATTAGCGAAACTTGCAGGAGACCCAACCACGAAACATGAAACAAGTTTAAAGAACTTTTTATGCGGATTAAAACGTAAGAATCGTTCAGATGTAAATATTCGCAAGACGTTGTACCCTATCAGGCCCCAGCCTTACAGAATCCCAGGGCTAAAGAAAGCGGATAATTTGACGTCCAATAAGAATCCGCCTCTACGACCTATTGTTTCGTCCTTAGGTCAGTTCATTATAGCCAAGCCGAGTACATTATTGAGATGTGAACACTGCTTGTACCAGCAAGGCATTACACAACGGACAGTTATGCGTTTGTTGAAGACTTTCATCATACTGATATCGCGGCTAAATTCCTGGTTTCTTACGATGTCGAAAGTCTCTTCACCACAACTCCTCTCAAGGAAAAAATTGGTCTAGCCGATTTAGGTTTTAGGTAATGTTTTCTTTCTTTTTCTTAAGACTACTTTTAAGATCAAATAGATGGTGTCGCAACGGAACCACGCTTGCAAAACGGCTCATGGGAGATCATGGCCAGAGGCGAATCGATGGGTTTAAGTAATGTAAGGTATTAATCTAGCAAAGGTGAGTTGATATTTTTCATGTCTGTAACGACAAGGATAATGCTCTTAAATTTGCAATTTTATTAATTCCAAACATAATAACATTTTTGTTTACATATGAAACAGCGGTAGAGGGTCGGCTACCATTTCTTGACATCTTGATAGAAAATTATCAGGTTAAGCCCTTGGCCAGTATTTACTGCAAGCTAACCTTGTAATGGATGTACAAGTAGCACATGGGAAATATTCCACCACGAGGTTCAAAACATTCAGAAACTCCCAAAAGAACAGCTTAACACAACACTAATATTAGAACACGTAACACAATCGTTTGTCAATAAGCGGAACAGCTCTCATACGGTAAGAGCACGTACTTGCGAAGATGTGAAAACAATTGACTACTCGTGTTAAGTGTTGCATTCGGTTTGCAATACATATATACATATCGCACGATAAAGATGATAAAGATAGTAGAATGAAAGTAGATGGACTCACAGATAGATAGATAGATAGATAGATAGATAGATAGATAGATAGATAGATAGATAGATAGATAGATAGATAGATACATAGACAGACAGGCTGATAGAGATCCTAACCTTGGATATTTAACTGACAGAGCTAAAAACAATTTATTGAACATTGAATTTCTTTTCTCTCGGCAAAAGTGTGTGGACTAGGCTCAGGGTGAGCAAGTTACTTACGCTGCTCGTCAACTGCTCCAGAAACTTTTCAAGCTCTTGCACCAACAAGGTAAAACTCGGTCGATGGCTTGGGTTTTCAAACCAGCACTTGACTATGATCTCGTATCTACGACGAACGAAAACTGGGTTAGTAATGACGTGTTTGTGTGATGGGGATGTCGGTTAGAGAACGCGTTTTCAGCTGAATGAAGACCAAGGGCCTTGCCTTAACTTCGGGAAGAACTTGTCCAGATCGCATGCGAAAGTCAAATTTGTTTATCAGAAATTAAAAAAAAATAAAAACCTACCTCTGGGATCGGATTGGGGCTAGCGGGTCATCCCACATACCCGAGTCGATAAACAAACGATACCCCAAAGTACGAAAACAGTAAAACTACGATTGAACACACGAAATTAGAACGCATGCTCATACATTTGGTAGGGGCACGTCTGCGGTTTTTCCATGCGATAGCCCGACTTAAGCAGATCAAACAGGTGTTCCACAGGGATTCCCGGATAGGGCGAACCACCCAGCGTGAAGATCTCCCATAAGAGAACGCCGAAGGCCCACACGTCACTTTGCGTCGTGTAAACACGATCAAAAAGAGCTTCGACGGCCAACCACTTGACCGGCAACCGACCCTAAAGAGAAAACGGACCTGTACAATACCCGGAACTCACCCTCCTCGCATCAGCTTCAGTAAACACCTGGACTTAAGTGTTTACTTTAAAGGCGTGTTTTATTCACAGAAAAAACAACAACAACAAACAAGACGCCACTCTTCAGTGTCACTACCGATCAAAATCCTCCACGGGGCGAACTACCGCTGGCCATCACAGTCGCAAACCCAGGAAAACGTGAAACAAATTTAGAAAGAAAAAAATAAGAAATGATTATAAGAAAATAAGAAACGCTTAGCAACACCGCCACGCCTGCGTGTTTCAGCGTTGCACATGAACCTTTTAGAGGGGCTCATCTACAACATTGACCTACTTTCGAGAGCTAGGCATTTCACGAAACCATGGATACCCTCAACATCGTCAACCTATGATCGCTTTTATTTTCGACCCAAGCTGGATTCGAACCCAGAACCTCCAAGCTTTTTAATCCCGCTCCTTAACCGTTCGGCCATGAAGGCATCGAACTCCACCAGAAAGCCGAGAAACTCTAGTGTGCCTTATCTGACCTCAACCAATGATTCTTTTAATTCTGGATGGAGCTGGACTCCAGGACTTGGGCCCGAACCTCCAGCGTTCTAACCCCGCTTCTGAACTCCTCGGCCAGACCAGCACACTACTCGCAACCTTGGCCGTACGTACTCGAGATAAAATCGGAAGAATACTACACCCAGCGTTTGCCTAAAGGCATCCAAGATCGCACACGTTAAGGAAACTTACGTCTGTAGTTTTTCTGTAGTAGTCAACCTCGTGGACACTGCGCGCAAGCCCAAAGTCGGCAATTTTCATGACGTAATTGTCCCCGACAAGAATGTTGCGCGCAGCCAAGTCTCTGTGGATGCACTATGGAGAAGAAAAAGCTACGCTGACTGATTTGCTCATCACTCTCCAGTTCAACTGGCAACTGCTTAAACATCATACACACAAATACACACAAACATATACACGAAACACAAAAACACAAGCGCCCATTTTTCTAGATGTTTGGTATTCATCGCCGTTTGGTAACTACACCCACGTATACAAACACAAATATACACATCAAGTACCAACACACAAGGACAACCCTTTCTTTTTGGTAGGTATCCAATGCTTTTTGGTATCTACACCAACCCACACCCATCCACATACACACACAAACACGAACACATACATACACACATACCAACACTTAAGCATCCACCTTTTTGGATGCTCGGTATTACATGTCATTTGCTAACTACGCACACACACACACAAATGCACACACACACACACACACACACACACACACACATACATACAAACAGATACATATACCAACACACACGCACCCACCTTTCTGGACGCTAGGTACTCCATGCCTTTTGCTATCTGCAGCGAGAAGGAGACCATGTCCTTCACCGACAGTTGCGGTTCCGTCTCAGGAACATTCGGCCGGTGTGTGCGCAAGAACTGCCGCAAGTTACCGTGCGGCGCGTACTCAACCACCACATAGACGGGACCTACAGAAGGAAGACACAAGGAGTCTCATCCCACGATGCTCTTGCCATGCTAGAATCTCCAATGCCAGCCGACTTACAAGCATAAGGAAACAAAGATTAAACAAAAAACATCATTTCGAGCATTTCAATAACTCTTATGAATAAGCTCATATCCCTATGCCGAACGCCGCATGAAGCCCGTTTTGAAATAGCAACACTACACACTACTGGAATATCAATGGTCAAAGGCAAGCCATAGAAATGCCTGCGTATTCTGGTGTCAACAAGCGTGACTTCTTCTTCGGTGCGACAAGCGAGAAATCTCGTTACCGAGTATACGCCGAATCAGTCGCAGAAAATACGAACGAGCCACGCACTACTTACTGCTTTGGGTGCAGCAGCCCAGCAAGTTAATAATATTGTGATGCTCGCCGATGGCCTTCATCGTCTCCATTTCCGCCATCAAATCCAGCAACTCGTACCGCGTGGCGTCAGCTAGAAAGCAAAAATACTTTCCAATTCTTAACCTTAATTCCATTGTCCAATGGCTAGCCTTACGTACGTTTCTTTGCAGGCAAGGGACCTTTGGTCGCAGTCTTAACTGGGCAAGCGACTGCTTGGAATCCCATTAAGAACTCGAAACCACTGGAGACCTCGAGTGCACTGTCTCACGAAGCTATCAAGTGAACAGTTGCAGAATTAAATTCAAATCTTTATTGCTTGCACGAGAAGCTTATTGCACCGCTAACCCGCACCCACTTTGGCGATTCATTACTACTAGTTTCGCGTTTCCAAGCAATAGCTGCACAAAGCGCGGGTAAACGCGAAATGCACACATCTGTCTTCGTCAATCGGAAAGGAAGGCCACAAATAAGTATCCTCACAAGCAAAAATTGATGTCGAACGCTCAATTTGTCATATCAGAGAAAACGTTCTCATTTTTAAGACTTCAAAAGTTTTGTCTTTTGTCTTGTGTCGCACTTATGTCGACCAGCCACGCTTGTACACAAGTGAACCCGATTGTAACACTACGGACTTTCCCCGAATTTCGCCAGTTCAGAAGGAACTTCTATTAAGTCTTAATCTATTTTTTAGGACACAGAAATGCGTATAAACATCTTCTAAACCAACGCAAGCTATCGTAATTGTGCTTGAACAGCACGAAGGCATTCCTTAACCGTCGCAGACGAACCATCAATCCTAACCGCTTCCATCGCCACAGCGGAGCATGGCACATGGGAATGGACGAATTCATCTGAACAGCATAACAAGAACACCATTTTCATGCAAGCTACGCAATTTTTAGAACGGGCTGACTGAGGCTTATATAAAACGGAGTTCACCGTTAGAACAGTCAGGGGCAATACATATATATATATATATATATATATATATA
>QQSS02208631.1:0-11573 GCA_003687565.2 Craspedacusta sowerbii
CTAATGGACATGTCAACAAGTCTAACGAAGACGTAGCAGAGTGGCGTTGGACTACCACAACTTGGAGCAGCTGGCACAAGACTATATGTAAGATATGAGATCCAAAACGAGGCTGTCTCCCTATTGTGTTGCGGGCAAACGCTGATTGGCGGGACCTCTACTATTGTGGGAAAAAAAATGTCGCGGCCTGGGCCATGGCTTAATGCTTTCCTGACAATTTTTTTGTTTTATGTCTTTGTCTCCCTCCCGCACAACAGCGCGAGCAAACGTAGGTACAAACACACACACACACACACACACACGCGCGCGCACACACACACACACACACACACACACACGCGCGCACACACACACACATACACAAATACACACACATACACACACACACTCGCAGTCACACAGATACGCGCTACGCGCGCCCACACACACAAGCACACACAAACAGACACAAACACACTGACGCACGAGAGCACCAAGAAAGATTCACGCATTGCTTTTAAGTAGGGCCGCTGATTCTTCAGATCCTAGTCGTGTTCATGGTGTATGCAGTTGAGGTCTTTCGATGTTTTGTGAGGTCGCTGATCGAATTCTCAGTGATATTTTGTCGGCGAAGAGGCACTGGATGTCATTAAGTTATTTCTGTCGCGATAATAACAAACGATCATCTGCTTCATGAAGACAAAACAGCTGCAGCAGTGGAGCAAGAACGGATACCTAACTTCTCGACCTACCCAGCTACTGGTGGAACAAGGTTCGAATCTATTTGGGCGTCGCTGATTACGGGCGACAACTTCGTATATCAGCTTGGTTTCGGGCAGTTTCTATAAGCGTCTACTGCATGGAATAGCCTATAGGAGTATATCTTTATATTTCACGGTATGTAACGTGAGTGACTTGTGTAAGGTATGGTGTGATGCAAAGCATGGCCTTAATGTGCGTGTTTGTAATGTTATATATTATAATATCATCAAAATTTATCTATCATAATGTCATTCTCAAATCGAGCTGAGATTTGACAAGACCGGGTACCCGTGTAGACTAATAGTTATCACCTACGCTACTTAAAACATTTCTTAGATGCCGCTAATTACTTAGCATAACATGACGACGCTGTAAGCATCGAATTAAAAGAAAGTTCTGGATGGTTACATGGATGAATTTAATCAGCAGGTGCACTAAGAATGAACTCGCGTGAAAAAAGTACGAAAGTAATCTAATATACCGAGTATTAAGTTACTGGTACACGTATGCAAGTTCTCAATGGGACTCCAAGCAGTTGCTTGGCAATTTAAGACACTACCCTCTAAGGTCTCTGGCGAGTCGTTTGGTCGGGACGAAACGCCCGTACGGCTAGCCATCTGGAGACCTCAAACCCCCGAGAATGTATATAAGAGGAGGCAGTAGTCAAGGATATGTCCAACATGGTTCTTGCTGCATCTGCCTGTGTTCCCAAGGGTTGAGGGTCTTGCCCACTTAAATCCTTACGAGCTGAGAGTCTTACCCACGGACTCCCCACGGCCTGAGGACCTTACCCACTGACTCCTTACGGGTTGAGGGTCTTGCCCACTGAAATCCCCACGAGCTGAGGGTCTTACCCACTGACTCCCCATGGTGAGGGTCTTGCCCACCGTCCCCCAAGAGGGTCTTGACAACCTAAATCCTCCGAGCTGAGGGTCTTACCCACTGACTCCTTACGAGCTGAGGGTCTTGCCCACTGACTCCTTACGGGCTGAGGGTCTTGCCCACTGACTCCTTACGGGCTGAGGGTCTTGCCCAATGGCTCCCCACTGGCTGAGGGTCTTGCCCACTGTATCCCTGAGCTAGTACGCCATCACAATACCCTCGCTACCGTTGCTGAGGAATAACGAATAGCATTCGCGTCGTACCCGGACCAGATAAGTTCTGTCCGAGACAAACGTCCTAAGGTACGGTATAGTTCGTTCCTCACACCCAAACTCAGAGAGAAAATATCGTCATGTAGTTTTTATTCTACATATTTCTGCCTCCCAATCGAACAATAATCTTAATTCAGGTTACTTTGCCGTACAATACGTTTTTTAACAAAAAAAAAAAAAAAAAAAACGCTGACTGTTAAAATCCTTTGACCGTACTTTCAAGCAATCTTTGGTGCCAGTCTGTTGATCGCAATGCAGATGAGTAAAACGACGCGGTATTGTTATATATACATGTATATATATCACAGCAGGATGATCTTGCACATCTCAAAGCAGTCGCGCCAGGTTGAAGACCGCGAGAATAGCAGTCACTACCAGCAGAATTCGGGAAGGTTTAATATAACCTAGAGAAAAACGAAGAAGACATTTCAGTGAATGGGAGGAAGACATGACAAGGCGCGATCCTGGGGCAGCGGAATTATGCCAAGGGCCATCTTGCACACAATCTTGCACAGCGGTGGTAAGCGCAGGCCGAGATAAGCATGCGCGCATGCGTACAGTTCGCTGTACGGCACAGCCATAGGCGACAGCACAGCGACAGTATTGCACACGCAATGTAATGACGTAATGACGCGACGTATCTGATCAATCATCAATGTATGGTACAAATTAAGCAATAAAACCGGCTTGCGCTTCTCCACAATAAGACTTTACAAAGTTTTTGTCATCGCTAAGCCTTAAGAATTACTTAACCAAATCAGAAACACTCATCTCCTACGCTGCGATGTGACTTGGGGAGTGCAATTCAACAAAAACCACTAACAGGATGACCTACTTGCAACATCAGGTTCCCCGGTTGGTTCTGGCGTCGGAGGCGTAGTAGTTACGACTTTATTTGAATCGGGCTTGAGTATACGTCCGACGTAAAAACTGTAGTACTCGCCTTCGATGATGTTATTGTCGTCCCAGCTGGCATCATCAAGAGATATACCACCCAAGCGACTGTAGCGCAGGAAATAGTCCTGAAAACACACACCACGAAGCTATTAGAAGCTACTTAACACAATAGTAGAGTCTTGAAAAAGCCAAAGTGCAGTATCAAGTGCATCACCAGGTTAGAAAATATTTGGCTTTGCAGACACAATATTACTGATCAACCAGTACTAGATGTTAAATTTATAGATTTTTAGGTATTTTAATTTTAGAAGTTAAATTTAAAAATTTTACCTAGCAGAACTTTAACCAACCTAAGTTGAGTTGCGTCGGTAAAGAATAGAGACGTTTTCATTCTTTAATCAATTTATTTCATTTATTTTATTATTTAGGAGCCGTCAGGCTGCATACAAAACATTCGAACGTACTGTGAAACGTTCGAACATGCAGCAAGCGAATTGCGGAGCGCATGGAAACATGCGATAAAAATGGAAACGCGAAATCCCGATAGAGAAATCTTAGATGTTTATGTGTTTTACGAGGGAAGATACTGTTATTATAATACTGTTAGAAATAGCAAAGACCAGTAGATGCTTCTCTTCAAGAAAAATAATTTTTACAAAAGGCCGACTTGCTGATGCAATTTTCAAATTAACAAATTTATTGACAAGCTTGTTGTAAGTTGTGAGAAAAGTCTATGAGTCTATTCGAATGCCTAACTCTGATACTTCCTGCTACGAAACGATCTGCTAAACGCTTAATATGTTCCCACCAATACTCTAAGGGATACGGAGACACGAAATTTCGACGGGAATGTAACAAATTTAAATTAGACAAACAAAACCTTACCCTATAAACCTCTTCGATCTTCTTCACACTGGCAAAGAAACTTGCAGAGTTACGTTTCCTATCGGATGCAGGCAGACCCACGTATATTTTAGGTCCTGCGGGCAGTTGTAGCCACTGATTTAAAATTTTTTCGAATGAGCTTCCATTGATGCTGCACATCTGGTCCGTAAACTGCACGTAAAAACTATCAAAAAGGGCAGTCTTCTTTTCTATAGTAGGACGCAACGCTAAATTGCCCATTTCATACGGGCAACGCAATGTGGCGGTTATGTAGTAAGTACGCGATGTATCCTGATTCATAAGAGAGCGGAGAGTCTCCACAAAATTAGCGAAGAAATCGGGTGAACCTAGTGTGATGTCCAAGTTCACACCGTCGAAGACCGTGCTAGAATGTAAGGAAATCGTATTGAAGCTTACAGGCGAGCTAAACATAGAAGCCACGCTTCAGCTATTACTACACTAAATATTTCTCATACACTTGCTCTGGTGTATTACGCCTTATGCTGTATTAAATTTCCACTCAAAACATTTCCGACTGCGTTCCACTATCACCAGTATCACACATACTCTACGATGCTCGAGATAATTTTCGATTGCACACAAATAAACTGCAATTAGAAAAAAGTTCCTTGAGAAAAAAAAAAAAGATTGCGAAAACAAACACAACACTTCCCAAATCGTACGCCAGTCCGATTTGAACAAGTCACTTACTTTCCAAACGAGCGTTTCGTACTAGTACCGCCGAGAAATAGGTTCCATACTCGGTCTGCGAAGTCGTTCGCCTGCACCTCGTTTTCAAAGCCATTGTACCTGGCTGTACCACCAAGCGTAAGCAGAACCACTTTTCCTTTGCTCTGGCAATAGGCGACTTCTTGACCAATCACTGGACAGGTCAGAAACGTTCGGTAACCGGTACCGAACGGTGTGAAGCAATGCTTGGAAAACTCCATACCGGGTAGGCCGTCTAAGCAAGAAAGTTCGAACAATACCTAGAGGTGGCCGCAGACGAAATAGTTAACCCGTTTAGACCTGGCGGGCCAGAAACGAATATTTAATCGTCATTTTTCGACTAGTCTGAAAGCTAATTAACTAAAGGGACTTTTAAGAATAAGGAGAACTTTTCTTAGTGTTGAGGACATGTTTCGGTTAATGGATTACCATTTTTAACCAGCATAAACTAAATCATTGAACACTGCTAATGAAAGGGAGGCGGTGAACACACCAATCGTTCCAAATATTGAACGTTAAAAAAAAAAGCATGACACGCATGATGTTAATTAATTACCGAAGCATGCCCTCAAAATTGAAAAATAGAAAAATTGAAACAATTTCTTTATTCTTGAAATTGTTTCAAACTTTGTACTTCTTCGACAAGTTGAAAAGGAATTCTCGCACATTCCTAAACGGAATCGGCTCGCATACTAACCTTCGTTGTTGCCAGCATCGTTGAACGTGCCAACCGCACCAGCAATGATGGTGTCGTATTGAGGACGATCGCAATACGTGGCGAGATTTTTCTCTTGCCGAGCGTTAGGCGTTCCGGCTGCCGTGTTTTGACCCCAGTAGATAGCAAGCTTGAGCACTAGTACAGAAAGACAACACTATGATCTCAACTCTTCCTCGGAATGAATTTTAATTCTCTTATTAGCCAGAAAACGGAGTGTTAGGGTTTGGAAAAAAGTGCATGGCTGCCATTTTCCAGCACAGGGCTCAAAGAGCATGGCTGTCTTTTTCGAGCCCAGGGTTCAAAGTGCATGGCTGCCATTTTCGAGCAAAGGGTTCAAAGACCACGAAATTCAGACATGACAGATGGGGCGGTAATCTGGGACAAGGGGAGCTGCAATTAGAAATAGCAGGCGAGATCTGAAAGTAGCAAAATATGGCGGATATGAATTAATTTCAGCGATCTCCATTAGTATTTAAAAGGTGACGTACAAATGTATAGTGAGCTCGACAAAGAGCCTCGAGGTCAGCGATTGGATGTATTCCATACAAGCGCATCCTCTATTCCTTCTTAAAAGAACGACCACGTTACCATGCCAATAGAACGGGTTAGTTTATTACCCAACGGAAAAGTTTATTACCCAGTCTTAAAGGCACATTGCTTAGCCAGAGGGTATGTAGTACCGAGTCTTAAAAGCACAAGGCTTTGCCAGAGGGTCAATCAAAATTTTACTCAAACCCCATTACGCTAATCTAACATAGCATTAGCCTAAAAGAATTAATTGAATGATCACTTATACCCCCTTACGCAAATTTAAAATAGCCTTAAAATAACAATGAATCCGAGCCGAATAAGAATGCCTTACATTTTCCAGGGTGTACTGCTTCACCAATGTAGTCGCTGAATGGGAGACCAAGCATCTTGTTGTTTGTGCTCCAGCTAGCGTCCCACAAGTAAAAACCACCTGCTCCAGGATAGTTCACAAGCTCCTGTTATTCAAAAAAATATATACTCTTGTTAACAATGCAATAAAATTACAAGAAGACCAAAAAGATTGAAAACGAGGGGCAAGACAAAAGCCTTACGGGCAACTTTAACATTGTAAGGAAATTCTTTCTTATCGGTCTTCGCTAAAAAAAGATACGTTCAACATAGCGGTAAAACACCTGCAGACTTCTTAAGTAAAATTGTCACCTTCGCGATTTGCCTAGCTAAAGCCACCGACATGAAATTTCCCCTCATGCCCGAATACACTGGGTCACCGGCAAAGAATCCGATGTAAACCAGAGGTCCAACGCCGCCAGGGCGAAGGTTTCCAATCCAGGTATCCAGCGTAGAGAGAACAACCGTTCGCGTAATTTCGCACCACTTGGCGTCGAAGTAGACCAAGACGAAGTCAATGACGGCTCGCTTTGCAACTAAAACGCTACCGAGGACATCAGGAAATCGACATGTAGTTGTCGCGCCGATCTGGTACGCCCTCTTCCCGTCACTTGTCATCTTCTCTTTGAGGGTGTCAAGGAATGTTGACCAGTAATCAGCTCTCCCATTTTTGATGTTTATGTTAACTCCATCCAGAATGACATCCCTACAATAGAAAGGCAGCATGAGGATCTCCAGCCAAATTGCAAATCACGGACAACCCTTACGAACCAGTCCAGAACAAGTTCAGAACCAGAACCATAATCAGTCGTTTGAGAGCGTCGCGAAATGCACCTTCATCCTACTTTGAACATACTTTCCAAAGGGACGCCTGTTCGTCGCGTCTTGACCACCCAAGAACAAGTCCCAAATTGTGTAGGCAAAATTCTTGGCGGCATTGTCGCTTGGGAACTCGAGAATGGAGTCGACGCCTCCGAGAGTGATAAGCAGTTTCTTCCCTCGACTTTGGCAGTCCTTCATTTGCGTGGCAAGAAGTTCAGCACAGTTGAGGAGATCAGTGTTCGCGAATTTTACGCCGCAATGCACAGAAAGGTCCATCGCTGGAAGATCCGCTGAAAAGAAAAACGGAAACCATCACAAGATGCCATTATTTTTTGCTGTGTGCTCAAGGAGCGCGGTTAAAATCGGCAGAAGGATCTGAGTTCCAGTCAAGTTCAGGCAAAACACAATAGCGCAGCAACGGATTTGTCGGTATGCCCATCAAATCAACGCAGACAGAAGAACGCAGAAAGATTTTCCCTCGTAACAGCGGCCTATTGCGACAAGCCACATGGTAGGGACATGCATAAAACAAAATAAAGCAAGGAAAAATCAGGAAAATGGAGCGAAAGGTATGAGGCAAAAGGAAAAGATACCATGCAACCACATTTTGCAGCCGCCTATTATGCACACCCACCACGAAGTCGCAGACGGTTTATGCGGCCGCAATGTGATGAAGGTTGAGGCAATTAAGCTCGTTTCGGGGAGATATAACAGACTTAGAAAATATAGGTCAGACGATGAAAACATTAAACAAATACAAAGCATGAGATGCTTTGTTCCTTTAAGTGTAATGCATACGTGCCTCGTCCAAAAAACCTCGTCACCATGTTGATCGTGATGACATCGTAGTGCGGATCCTGGCAATAGCGACTCAGAGGGTATTCCGCTTCATACTTCAACTCGGCAGGAACTGCTCCCGCGCCGTTCTGACCCCAAGCGACCACAAGCTGGTAGTTACCTGTAAGAAATATTTAGCGAACGTTCAAAAGTGCCTCGTCAAAGTATTTGCCTGGTACATGTTAAGCAGCTACGAAACATTTTAAGCGGTTGCGGACAAGCACTTACTCGCAAACACTGACAATCATTCAAAGAGACCGTTACTACTCGAAGCAGAGAAAACACGTAACAAAACGTAACAAAACGTAACAAAACGTAACAAAAGATAGCGATTCCCTACGATGAAGAGCGATTCTCTACGAGGAAGAGCGATTCCCTGCGAGGAAGAGCGATTCCTTAAGATGAAGAGCAATTCCCTAAGATGCAGAAGCGATTCCCTACGATACGATGCGAAGCCCTTTATTAGTTAAGCTATAAGATTGCAATATGATGACAAATTGGCAGTCATTTTCCAAAACGCTTAACAAGAATTTTCCAACTCAAACAAAACCGGGAATATTTCAGGGAAGAAACCGAGTCCAATGCACTATTTCACGGAACAAACCGAGTCAAATGCAATAATTCACGGAACTAACCAAGTCAAATGCAATGTTTCACGTAAATAACCGCGTCCAAGCAATATTTTACGGAACTAACCAAGTCCAATGCAATGTTTCACGGAACAAGGCGAGTCATATGTATTATTTCAATCAATTCTGCAGTTTTTGTATTGGCAAATACGCGCCTCATTTCAAACTGCGAAACCGTAAAAAACGATTGCCTCGCTTGCCCTTACCTCCTGGCTGCAGGGGCTCTCGCGTTGCTATGGTTGGGCCAGGAGTCGGGTCCGATCCACCGGGAACGGACGGACTGGAACCACCGGTTGAACTCGACGGAGTTCGGCTCGTCGAAGGGGTTGTGACTCCTTTAGGGGGCCATACCTTTCCTATAAACATCCAAAAGCAATTGTCAAGTCCAAGGCGAGAATCCCCCTATGGAGACTGTATACATTTTAAAAAAAAACGTTAGCTGTTGCGAGTTTGCATTCATAGATTTGATAGTCCCAGATATCTTTAATCCTAAGCTGATTTGAACCGTTTAAATCTTGAAATAATCAAAAATTCGACAATCCAGGTTCCAGCTTGAAAGGCCCCTAACGTGGCAAATAAGAACTTTCCCAATTACGAAGCACCCGGCTTGATGAAAGCAATGCAACTGGGTACAAACGCCACACTACTCAGTAGTCGAATACAGTTCAAGTTTAGCAAGGCAGAAATAGTGTTTTTTTTTAATCCCTAATATCCTAATAGGAACGAGTCGTCTACGCATACTGCATCTTCTAGTTTTGTGGCCGTTGCGTCACAAATCGATCGAGCATCGCTATTTCCTGGATCAAGCAGTATTAGCTCAAAACGGGATCCAGAAACATGATATGATCTCGATTAAGCCAACTGTTGAATGTGTGAGCAAATCTGTGGTATGTCCGGCCAGATCTGAAGGGTGTGGGGTATGTGCAGCAGGTACGAGCGTATGTGTAGTGCGTGCGTGTGTGCGTGCGTGCGTGTGTATCTTTACAATATGCGAGCGTATCGGTGGCATTTGCGAGCGAATTTGTAGCGTGCGGACATTTCTGTAGCATTGACATGCGGCATGCACCCGCACATTTTCTGTGTGTGTGTGCGTGCGTGCGCGTGTGTGAGTGTGCGTGTTGTGTGCGTGTGTGTGCGTGTGCGTGCGTGTATGTGTGTATGTGTGCGTGCGTGCGTGTGCGTGTGTGTGCGTGTGCGTGTGTGAGTGTGCGTGTGTATGTGTGTGTGCGTGTGTGTGTGTGTGTGAAATCTGCATATGGGATGTACGGCCGCCAAGCGGAAGCCTGAGTAGACGCTCTGATCGACAGTGTAGAGAACAGGCAATTGATGGCAGTTACAAAGAACATCCATATCAAAGGGCCCATTAACCTCTCAGATATCGGAAACCAACATTTACAACAACAAAAGCAAACAATAATCTTGGGGAACCGGAAAAAAAACCGCGGTACAATAGATTTTCCGGCAGTGGGTTGTATCTCCCATTACCATATCATCAAATCTCCATCCAGACTGACCAACATGATAGGTCTACAACCCAGTCACTTGTCTAGTGATTGTGCCAGTCACGCGAAACAACAACTACTAATTCGCCATTCGTAACAGCTGCAAATTTGTTACGCCATGGCAGTGGTTCCAGATTGGCAAAAGTGCGTGACATAACAAGAACATACGACTCACATACGCCAAACCGATAAATAATTGCTTCGCCCCCATTTCCGTACACATTTCAATTCTCATAAATTGCACATGCATCCTCACAAATTTCAATCGTCATGAAAAAAAAAATGACGGCCACAACAGGAATGAAAAGTATTTTTTGGTGAATTTCTTTTTTACGTACCATTCAGGACTTGTCTGATGTACTGACTGTAATAAAGTCCTTCCCAGAGGTTCTGAAAATCCCATCCTGCGTCCCAAAGCATGAAACCACCGAACACAGGAACATGCTTTACGCTCTAAAAAATTCGCGAAGGTATGATTTTGCGAATTTAAAATGGTACTTAACTTGAGGGACATGACCCAGTTTCCCGGGTATTGCCTCAAACCTTCAAATATTTTCCAGAACATTCTTTCTAGCATCACAATTTTCTTATGAAAACGTGAAGTTAGCATAAGCGAATATACGTCAAGAGTGCAGCAGCACAAACGCGAAGCCACAATCCCGAAAGAACTCCAGCAACCACGTGCTAACCCAAACGGTGCATAGGCAAAGAAACAGGAGTACACTTGCACCTGGAAAATGTTAGCAACTGTTGACGCATACAAGTAGTAGTTCATCCTGTTGTCTAGATCTTGATCCGGAGTTTCTCCTGCCGCTTTCGTGTGCGCAGGAAGACCGATGAATATCTTGGGTCCCTTGCCATACCTGTTGATGATGCTCTGAGCCAAGTTGAACCAGTTGATAAGGGTATCGTTGAACCACACGGGTTTGCCCGGGTAACAGTAGTTGTTGTAGTACTGAACGTATAGCTCGTCAAAGTGCTGGCCTTGTTCCTGAAGGGACTTGTGGAGCCAGGCATCTGGAAACGGGCACTGCGGGGCACCAGAGATAATGTATGGTCGACTAGGGTCCGCGTCCATGAGTGCCCGCAGTCTTGCTACAAAAGACGGGTATCCCAGATCGGAACCACGCTCTATATCCAGGTCAACTCCATCAAGGATCGCTCTAAACGAAAAAAAAATCTGTCAGAAAAATGTCAAACAGATTATACATACAGCCATAACCATGTACCTTCAAAAGCAATTACAAAAACATACGACCTCACACGGGTGGTAAAAATATACCCAAACGCTACCTTCCGAAAGGTCTCAAGGAACCAAGTCTAGTTCCACCAAGAAACAAGTTCCAGATATTATCCGCTAACACAGGTCCTAGCTTAGGGTCGGTCATGTTATATCCACCATGTTGTCCACCCAAGGAGATGAGCACCTTCTTGCCACGTCTCTGGCACTCTTCGATGTCAGGCGCCAGGAAGGCGCAGCTCAGAAGGTCGTAGCCATCTCCCATGACCATCCCACAATGTCGCGCCAAGTTCATCTTCGGGAAATCTATTGACACACGCAAGGAAGAATCTCGTAGGAAGTTTATAAACCAAACAGAACCAACTGAAGACAAAATCCCGCAGAACAGATATTCACATTTTAACGCCACCGGTAGCATTCTTTCTAACTGCACGTCTACTTTTTTATCTCACTGCCTACTTAACTACCTACCTACGTAACTACCTACCTACCTACCTACCTACCTACCTACCTACCTACCTACCTACCTACCTACCTACC
>QQSS02208653.1:0-11572 GCA_003687565.2 Craspedacusta sowerbii
GATAGATAGATAGATAGATAGATAGATAGATAGATAGATAGATAGATAGATAGATAGATAGATAGATAGATTGATGGATAGGCGGATATATTATGTATTCGAATATTCCGAGTCTGCCTAGCTCCTGAACAGGATAGACAGCAGCTTGGAACAGATTGATGCACTTGTTTACGGGACTCCTGAGAAATCACAAGGCCGGGATTCACATCCTAGTGAAGCGTCATGCTTACATGGGATGCAGAATGTCACTTGTAAGTCCACATCCTCGACGGTGATCTTTACATTTTCAACGAGAACCTTGGAGCTTACGCAGGGAAGCAAGTCGAGCGATTTTATATAGATTGCTAGACATTTATATCAAGCAGAGGATAGCAAACAGATGACGAAGGATTAGATTTGGAGGCTATCACGATAAATTGATTTCCAGTTAAATAGCAAATACATAAAGTCTTCTCAGTATCGAAATCCACTGTATTTAGTTATTGCTCCTTTCACTGCCATTTGCCGATTCAATATCCTAATGACTCAAGACTCAAGATGTATGTTTCTCAACCTAATGTTGTTTCTCAACCAAGAAACAAGAGAACATTAAATTGTGCTTGCTCTTCCTCAATAAAAATGAATTTGCTTTGCGCTCTGGCATAAAAAAAACATCGTCTTCCCACAGTCAAGGCAAGCATAACATGCCACTTTTGACCTAAAGCCAAAAATCGCGTTAAATGGCTAATTAATGTAACCCAAGTAAATATATTTTACGCAGAAAATAAAAGAAACAATCTTTTTAGTCAAGCCAAGGAAAACAAGTGCAGCAGAGCAGGGAATTACCTTGCTTGCAGCAGTACGGTACATATCATCTTCAACTTTCTTAGCGTACTGAACTAAATTGCTCATTCGCTTCGCTTGAATAGAGTTCGGATCGTGCATGGACTGAGGAAGGATAGCAGTAACTCTAGAAGAAGAGAACAGTAAGAGCTCGCATACACCGCAATGGTTCACATAGCAGGCACGGGTTAAGGAGACGGATACACTGTCCCAAAAAGTACCAACCGGATCTTCAATGCGACGATCACAACTAAACTTAGGGCTAATTTGCCAGTAAGGCCCAATTCCAGATGTATACTCTTCTCCATTTTTCGGATTAAGATTACTCTAGGGTCCAAATTTACTGACTAATCGGGGATTCGCTGAAAATAGCGCCACTTGATCAAAAATTATATGCGAGTTGCAGTCACGTTACGATTTAGGTTTGATTTTCAAACGCAAGAATTACTTTGCTTGCATCTGCAAATATTTCCACGATACCAGATGAAAGCGAACTTTTTACTACAGCCCAGGTGCGTGCAGATGCCTAAGCAATAAAACGCTATTCCTTGGAGTATAGACCATCGCAAGTTGCCCACTGTCACACCAACACAAACAAACAAACACACACAAACATACACGCACACACACACACACACACACACACACACGCACAGAACACGAACACTCGAGTAGCCAGGAAAAACGAATTCTTTCCATAAAATTGGAATATATATTGATGAATAAGCGCAACATACCAAATATACTAGAGAAATATATAGTGAAGTAGTTGAAAACCAGCCAGCACCTGAGCCAGCAAATGAAATACGATAATGAATAGATATGAAAATGCATTACGAATGTTCTGATTCAGTCAAAATCCCAGAGCAAACAAGAGAATGCCTTTCCTTGCCATATTAAAACGCCCAGATTTAGGTGAACCCAAGTCAACGCGCGTCATCTTTGCGTCTCTAAAACAGCTTTCACGCCATTTCAGCGGTTCAAAGAAACAACCATACAATTTCCTTGCAAGCAGAGCAATTACACAGAAGTTACCTTTACACTATCTGAACTGATATTATGATTTCCAAAGGATATACCCTACATTTGTAATCTTACGTTTTACCCGAGTGCATGCAATGCACTTTAAGAACCCCAAATGTATGCATACACATATACGATTATACCCGCATGTCATTAATAACATATGTAGAATGGACCAAGCGTCTACTTTCAAGCTTAGAATATAACATGGCTGCTTGGGGACGGTCAATATTGTATGTTTGACTTAGAGGAACTTACAGTCTTTCTACTAGGTGATTTCTTTGACCCTGTGTAACGGATTTGTGCCAGCTTTCTTTATCGTCACTCACACTTGTCTCCACTGGGTTCCTGTTTTTTAAAAAAAAATACATTAATAACCAGATTAGTCATACCATCATCGATCGAACTTTTTCTTCATAATATTTGGCATTTCAAATTACCTTTTGAATTTGACGTCGAAGTTGCAAGTACAAGCTGCAGACAAAAACACTCTGACAAGAATAATCTTACTGGATTTAAGAACTTTGCCAATTCTACTGCATTCATGCTTTTTGCACTTTAACTTTTAAACAGCTAAGTTTAACTTTTACCGTTAAACAGCTATTTAAGAATAAACATGATTCCCACAATATCACAAAGGATTAAACTTACGAGAGAGAAACACCTTGGCCACCAAGTTCAGGGTCATCTAAAAATCAGAACACCAACGTATTACAACCACGTAACATTTCTCAAGCAACCATACTACAATTGTGACTGTGATTATAGGAACACCTAAGTCCAAGGGAAATAGGAGCATGCATATGTTCTTGCAAGTAATCAACAAATAAAATGAAATGTAAAGATAAGACAATTTTTAGATTTCCTTCAACTTCATAAAATCGATCGAAGCTCAAAACAATTCCTGGTTTTCTAATCTATAACATAGCTACCCCACACCAAATAGAGTCACGACTGCAAATTTAAGCAAGTTATAAACAAAAGCACCTGAAACGATGCCAAGGACATCCTTATTCTCGAAGATACCTGTTTTCTTATCAACTGCAGCAGGTGGTCTGCGTGCCTGTGGCCCATTTTTTAATGGCAAGCAAACAGGACAATCAGTACGGGTGCAAAATTTCCAGTGCGAGATTATCTGTCTTGACGAAGCACAGTGTGCAACTGAAAGACAAATGCTTGCATGCTTGAAAATTAATAAACATGAAGCAAAGTATTTGCAAAATCGTTCAGAGTTTTAAAAAACCAACAAAAAAATCTTACAACTTAAAATATCCTCTACTACAAATCAAACATTACCACAATTTTATCCATAACGCAATTCTTTGTAGAACGTAGCACACTCTTTAAATCAACGATCATTAGCAAACTATAACAGAAACCCAGTAGCAAGAGTACTGATGGTATTGAACAGCCAGGTCATAATCAAAGTGCTTTGTGACTTTAAGCCAAAGAAGGGTTTTTAGAGGAAATTCACTAACCTTGGCAATTTTTACCCGCTTTGCAAAATGTCATGTGATTCAACACACTCTTCATTGTTCGACAATGAGGTAAGTCGCAGGGGGTATACTCGCCATTGGGTGCTTGCTGCTCACGTCTCTGACACTTATGCGCATGAAGTAAGAGAACAAGCTGCTGCTGGATCAACCGCTTTTTCTCCGGATCAGCTGTTGCTGCTGGTTGACCAGGGGCCTGCGGCTGGCTTGGGTTGGACTGTACAGGCTATTAGGGAAAAATAATCTCAAGTCAAGCAGCAGCACAAGCACACCATCTATGATTGTTGTTGATTACCTTTTTTGAACGAAATTAACAAGATAAAAAATCAAAGGCTACCATCACATAAACTTCTTGCACGCTTAGCCAAGAAAGAAGCAATGCACAAGGCAGGGCACAAAAAAGGACCGAAAGAAACATGAAGTACCACTTGTGTTGCGGAGCCATCCATTGTTCTGTTTCCTCCATGCATGTCAAGAAGATTTTGATTTGCAGAAACTGGTCCTTGCATGTTCATGGTTGGCCCCATAGGATTTCCTCCAGCATTCAGCAAAGCCTGCTGAAACTGAACTGCCCCATTCATCATTGTCGCAGGCATTCTTGGATTAAGAACTGGGTTAACAGAAAAATTTCCCGGTCTCATTTGAGATCCCTAAAAATAAGGTCTTAGTTTGTGAGAACACAACACCAAAGAATCCCAAATGTCCCAGCATAGTTAAATAAGTGCAATCAGCTTCCATTATAAGAAACTACTTTTCAATATTAAAGCACACAACTTGTCACAGTTTTACAGGCCTGAGAAAAAGCACACATCTTGATGATTTCCACAAAGACAGTAACAGACAACTTCAAAAATAAACCTGTTGATGACTACAAACATCAACTATAGTTGGAGAAACTACATAGGAATTATGAATAGGCGGTTTGATACATAGATAGCTAATTAAGGCAGACAGATAGATAGATAGACAGATAGACAGATAGACAGACCTACAGAGCAACAGTGATATACATTTACAAAAATGAAACATATTACATCAAAAACAACACTTTCAATCAGAAAGACCTGGCAACTGAAATCATAGTTCATTATTGTTTCCCAAAAGACCTGCTGCTGAAAGTTCACAAACACAACCACAAACAACTTCAAAGAAAATAGAAAGATAGAGACAGTGATGGTGGCATAAGTTACAGATGAATTATTTAAAATAACAGTGCACAAATAACAATGCATAAAGTGCTACATAGATAAAGCAGGTACCTTTTAATTCAGACGTAGACATCAAATATAAAAAACAACCTGGTAAACTTTACTATCCACATTTTCAGTCTATGATATTCATATTACACATGAAGAAATCTCTGACTGCCTATGCTTTTACAAATCAGAGCATAGCAGTTTTTTTCTATGGAACAACACATCACTACTAGATATATGGAGTTTATAAAAATACTAACTAGCATCTACATGCACACAACAATCAAACATACCATTCCATCCATTCCAAGCATGTTCATACCACCAGGCATACTGTTTCCCAGTAAGGCAGATTCAGGGCCACCTAAATCTTGCAGGCCCATAGGATTCATAGGATTCATCATTCGAGCTTGCATAAGGCTGTTGCGAATGCTTTGCATCTTTTGAGCTTGTGACATTCCCATGCTGAGCCCCATCTGTCCCATACTATTCTGGTACAAACCCCTATTTGCTTGCAACATTTGCATATTTGCAAAACCAGGCGGGATGTTGTAATTAGTAAACTGCACTCCAGATTGACCCATACCACCCATTGAATTAGGAATGCCCATTGGTCCATTGGACATGGACTGCATGATGTTACTAGGGGCATAACTGTTCTGCATAGAACTGTTTAGAACTGCTGAGACCGGATTACTATATGTCACTGACATGGCACTTGAGATAGGGTAACCTGCATGCAGACCTGGTACAGGCAATTGATCTGGACGCATTGACCCTGGATTTAACATAGGAGTGGCTGGTGTAGGCATGGCTAATGTACTTGTTGGTCCTTGCGGAGGGGACATGATTCGACTTGGGGCAAATCCTAGACTAGCAGCAGTTGAAGCAAGCATCTCAGACATACGCAGCTGCTGGGATAGCATCATGTTTGCTTTCGAAATGTTCGGAGCCGCACCAACCATGTCAGCATGTACCCCTTTGCCAAGAGGACTAACAAGTAAGCCTGGACCATTTTGTAGCAATGATTCAGCTGAGTGTCCAGACTCACCTCCAAAAACATCGACACCCAAAAAATCAGTACCATTTGGAAGGTCACCATCATTACTCTGCCCTCCACCGATAACATCGTCTGGTAATTCTCCAAGAATGCCATAGTCAAAACCTACAACGATGCAAGGTCTAAATTATCAATTAGAAGGAAATATGGCATTTAATTTAACCAACACTGCATTACAACTAAACATTCATATAAAACTTCATTACAATTATTTCATTATAGATAGGATATCTAGCATGAGTAGTATCTATTAAGCATCAAACTTGCTGCCACATTAACAAAATGATTTTAGACTAGAGTTGATTCACTATGCAAGTGCTTGTGAAAAAACTGCTATACAACACGATGTAACTAGAAGATTTTTAACATCATCATTAGTTCCATTATGTTACAGGCAAGTCATGAAAGCCTATCTTACAAAAAGCAGTACCCTTTAGGATTGCACCAAAATTCCTGGAAAAAGGTTCTGCAGCTTCAAATACTCAACAGTAACAACCAGTTGCACTTTGGCGGCGATGAATAAATGATAGCAACCATAGAACATCAAGATTGAAAAATTTTCTGCACTTGAATCGTATTTAGACATTTTTTAAAAATCCAAACCATCAACATTCAAACAATGTAACAGACAGAATAGTCTTTTTTATCTCCCGCTGCTGCGGTTATGAGGGCTTAAGGTTTCAAAGTTAATTTAATAATTGAATATTATTGCTGTAAGCCAACGCATACCCCATCTTGCTTTATGAGGAGCACTTAAAAAGAATATTGCGCGATACTGCACTTCTATGTGATGTGTTGCAGTCTGTACCAAAACTTTCATAGACACAGGCTCTGCAAGTTAGTTAATAGAGAGGCTCTAAAATTTCGAACTCAATCAAAACTATCAAACAAAACTCAAACAAAATTAGCAAGCGTGAACAATGACACCAGAAAACTGCAGGCGTAAGTTATCGTATTCGTGCTTACCATCTAAAACCAAACAAATTACGTTAAACCAAAACAAATTAAAATCTGACCAAAGACAAACAACACAAACTCGCCTCCATTTTCGGCATTTGGAGTTTCCAATGGAGCGTCCGCTCGAGGCCTTTTGGTAGGAGGGCCAGAGTTATCTCCCATTAAATCTGATTCTGTCATCATTCTGACTAACTAGCAGATTTATTTCTTGCTTCACCGATACTCCACGATAGCGGAGCACCTTTACATCTCGTCTGCTATTGCCGAGAGCTGAGATAAACCTCTCTTCAAAAACTATGAAATGCAACAACTTAACCGGCATTGGTCAGCTCATTTTTGTCCCATGAACTGTACCATCTTGGCTGCTCAGACTTCATTCAGCCTGGACATGCTACATACTTCGCAAATAAATCACACCTTTTATCACATTCAAGAAAGCGCTCAAGGGTATAACGGACAAGAGGACTCCTTCCTGCTCAGGCGACAAACAAGCACGCAAGCCAGTTATAAACTGCAATCAACTATATTATTATTCCTCAAATTGAAAATCTCTTCGATGTCTAGAAAAAACTTTTAGTAGAGAACGTCAAGCGAAACACTGACTTTGCGGGGGACCGACTAGAAAAATTCGACATTTGAAATATTTAGCATACATTGACCCGAAGTCGGCCGATTCAAGTAGGCCTTCATAATATTTAACGAAGCAAAGGGTTGATGTCGTGATATACACCTTTTTCTGGCTTTTGCAATTCTTTTTTTTTTGTGCTGAAGACCTCTCGTAAAATTTAATTTATACATACATTTATTCAAGCCAAAAGCCTTATAAACAGGGAAGCAGCTTTCAGAATTAGGTTAGCAGCTTAGGCCTACGACGTTTTAGTAGTGAGAACATCTTTTAGCACTCATGCGAGTAGCTTACATGAGCCTGACTTTTTAACCACAAGTTATTAAATTTCGAATGTTATTTGAGATTTTGAGTCCGTCATCTATAACTTTTTACTCTGATTTAGTGCATAGAATTTAAGTGTCTCAACAAAGTTTAGTTTGCACTGCCAACTGGAGCCAGAGAAAAAGATTTCCCGGAGATCTGACTTGTATTGGTCAGAATAAAAACCGCCGAAGGACTTTCAAAGAAAACCGTGGAAAACGCACGGCGACGTCGCTAGAAGTCCTTATCTGGAAAACCGTCCATTGCGCAAAATGGTGCAAGACCCTTCATTCAGTTCGCTCGCATACATAGCCCATTCACAGATCTCCCACCTTCGCATCGCATAAGCCAAATCATCTCCAAACCAAACTCGTCACTACACTTATCTCAACAGTTATTTATTTTGTGTGGATCGCACGCTGCAATACCTTCCATGAAAATGTCCAAGAGACGACAGAACGAACATGGACCAAAGTCAAAAGACATATATCTTCACTTCTGCAAATTAAGTATAACGTGGCAAAAGATAAAAATAACATTCAAAATTTCAAAAAACAATTTCTAATCAACAATAGCCTAGGACAAATATGGGAAGGAAACCTGCAACTATACATTTAGCGCCAACCTCGGCAGCTAGTAACGGCTTGATTGTATTATGTTACAAGCCATCTTGCCCTTTTGTGTATACGAGTTGACTCCTTTATTTAAAGTCACACCAGACCCTCGGGCCTGGTGACATATCTTACATTTATTGGAGACCATTTTTAAAGTCTCTTCATGTTTTTTTGAGTCGGTCCTCAGCGTCGGCACGTCGGCAAATATTCGCCGGAGTTTAAACTTCATACAGACGTAAGGGCGGCAGTTTCTTACCCGTAGACTCGATATAAGGTCCAGCAAACCAGATATTAAGCCGAAGTTTTCTAAGGGGTTAATCGCGGCTGGTGTGTTTCGCGATACGGATGGACTCGTTTTTTTTAAAGTCTAACTAGACCTCAGGGTCTCAGAAGTATTATAAGGTTGATTTGAGACTTTTGTTATTAAAGCCCCACACGTTCGTTTGAGATAGTCTTAGCGCAGACAAGCAGCCGGGAAAAACATGCGTGAGCTTTAAGTCCACATATAGACGTGAACGTCGAAGCTATTTGCGAAGAGAACGGACATATAGGCCCTGCTGTAGAGATTGAAGTCGAGACTTAGGAGCTTAAGTCTGATAAGGTTTATTTCATTCTTTTGGAAGGATTTTGTATTTTGATAACAGAAGAGACCCTACGCATGCACCAACAACGCACAGCGCCCACACTTCAGTATGTACATAGTTAACTTAATCAACAACAACAGGGGCCTCATATTAACATATATATACCACGACACATTTTTCAGAAAGAAAACGGCCCAGCGCTTGCTGGTGTCCGCCGGTCAACCGGATTCTTTCAAAAAAGATCTCCCACCTTCGCGCACCTTTGCGAACGTCTTGTAATTTCCCAATGATACCATATTCTGCGGTACGTGAGTAGCTTTTTATGATAAGTGATTTTCTTTAACCAATTTAATCCTTGCCCACTCACAGCACGAACACATTCCCAGGCATGCCATCACATGTACATTATTATATATTTGCGACACACAGGCAAGGATCTTAAATATTTAGATGTAACGTTTTACTTTATCTTACGTCCAGTGCGTCAAGATAACAACTCAAAGTATTTATTGAGCTGCCGGGCAACCTGAAAAAAAAAAAACATTAAAAAAAAAAGCAATATTCATTCACAGAAATTCCGAAGCACATTTGATGATGCTGGCTCAGTTTAGTGTGGGCATTGCCTTCTTTCACTGGAGTTCTTTCAACCTTCATGTTTACCTAGGCATAGGATTTCGTAGTCTAGTATGGACTTTGAAGCCATGCATTTTGAGCAGCCCTGCCTTTTCCCCGGATGTATCCAATACTTCTTGTAAAATCTTTGTCAATGTGTTTGTAAAACTGGTCCACTTCTTTTGAGGGTTTATAAAGAGTCCGTTTCTAAATCAAATGCGCCAACTCTATGACATATTTTCTTAAAATTCAATCAAATGGAACTCAACATTTGCTGTAAATAAGCTTTTCATGGATAACCCGTTCTATTAAAAACTTAAGTTCTCCCGAAAGATTTTTACTTATTACCTACCAAACATGAAGGTCATGCTACTTGCCACAAATTTTATGTCAGGGTGATGGTTTCTATAGTTGTCAATAACGGAGTTGCTCATTAATTTAGAAAACTCCTAAATATTAATTTTTACCAAATGGTCGAGGTAGCGCTAAATTCACAACAGCTTTCAGAAAAAAAGACACTCCGTTTCAGTTTGTTGGCCATGTTTCGATCAGCTTTGATCATTCTCAACTAACACAAAAAATTACATCAAAAGCGTTTAAATAAGAGGGCGTGAATACACCAATCAGTCAATAACTGACGTTACAAATGCTCACTCAGCAACCGATAGAAATTTCCAAAAGGAACGGCAAGAAGAATACTGCCCAACCTCACTTTTTATTTGATACTAATTTATATGATCAAATCGATGGCGTAGCCATGGGGTTCCCTCTTGGACCAGTATTAGCAAATTTCTTCATGGGAACATGTCAAAGAGAATGGGTGTCTGACTATTCGGTTTCTAAACCATGCTTCTACTGGAGGTATGTAGAGGCTGTATTTTGTTTTTGTTTAAATCTGTGAGTGATGTTGAGCCTTTTTAAGCGTACCTGAACAGCAGACACCCTAACATCAAGTTCATGGTAGAATACGACACAGATCGGAAGCTGCCGTTTCTCGATGTTTTCGTAGACGGAATAAATTGCGATTGTTTCACCACCTCTATTTACCGTAAAGTGACATTTACCGGTCTACTCACTAACTTTAATAGCTTCTGTACCATTTCATATAAAATTGGCTTGATACGTCTGGGTCTTACTTTTCTTTAAAGAAACCGCTTCCCAAGTTCTCACAATCTGGAGTTATTTATAAATTTGCTTGCGATGGCTGTGCAGACACCTTAACACTGACGAGCAATGGGAAAAGATAAGTCCTCGCACATTTTCAAACATTTGCAAGTGAATGATGACTGTAGGCGCCAGTGTACTGATCTTGGTTTTTCTGTTGTAGATGAATCCCGGACAGAATTTCACGTTAAAGTTAAGGAGGCCATGTTTATTCAAGGGCTAAAACGTAACCTTACCCCCCCCCCTAACTTGACCATCTAGCTCTTACTATTTCTATCTAGATCTATCCTTTCTTTCTTGTTCTCCTTCTTACTTACTTCGTTCTCTCCTCGGTATTTGCGCACGCTTGCGTACAGCTGTTGTTCCCTCGTTGTATTTTTAAATCGTTTATTGATAGTTTACTTTGTGCCTTCCCTTTTGGAATTTCTATCGGTTGCTGAGTGAGCATTTGTAACGTCAATTATTGACTGACTGATGTATTCAGGCCCTTTCATTGAAACGGTTTTGATGTAATTTTTTGCGTCAAAAAATTATCAAAGCTGGTCGAAACATGTCCTAAAAACTGAAACAAGTTGCCTTTTTTCTGAAAGCTGTTGTGAATTTAGCACTACTTCGACCATTTGGTAAAAATTAATATTTAGGAGTTTTCTAAATTATTGTGCAACTCCGTTATTTACAACCATAGAAAACATCACCCTGACATAATATTTGTTGCAAGTAGCATGACCTTCATTTTTGGTAGGTAATAAGTAAAAATCTTACGGGAGAATTAAAGTTTTTAATAGAACGGTGTATCCATGAAAAGCTTATTTAAAAGATTTTGAAAGAAATATTTGATACATCCGGGGAAAAACGTAGGACTTAAACATGCAAAAGTTGTCTGCTAGGTTAAAGGATGCTTTATGTGAAGTCAGATAATAAGTCAATTAATGACGGATTGATGTAATCACGCCCTCTTATTTGAACGCTTTTCATGTAATTTTCGTGTGTTAGTAGAAAATGATCAAAGATGATCGAAAAATTAATTTCTGCATTACATGGAAGCTTTAGGGAAGAAATAAGGACCCTCGATGGGTAAATCTTCAAGGCAAAGAATAAAGCTAATAATTTTTGTGACGT
>QQSS02208664.1:0-11572 GCA_003687565.2 Craspedacusta sowerbii
AAAGGTGTCAAACTGTGACACTTGGGAGAAAACTAGACTTGTATTTTGAATCTACCCTTTGAATACATGCATGCCCCAAAAGAAAAAATTTTTTGAGTTGCAAGTTCTTGTAGTTGACTGTAAAGGGTGTGTGCACTGGTGCTCGGATAATAACCAAATGCTTACTTAATTAGAAAGTACCTGTCAAACAATATGAGATCATTGGCTCTATGATTGACACATGGTAAGTTAAGCCCGGACCAAAATTAATAGCATAGACACTGGGCCTTAAGTGTGACTTAAAACAGGAAAATAAATGTACTCCGTTTTTTATGAAAGCCCCACAATTTTGTATGGGGTGCTGTCTAGTTGGCAACTACGAGTCTATCGGCGCAAATCTGATTACATGTGTCATAGTAATTCCGTCCATCTGTTCGTCAATAATTCAGGTTAATATGAAGACGTTCCGCTCTCAGTTTGAATCTGCGCGGTGCAGGTACGTTGCGGCAAATCAAGTTACTTGCAAATGGCTATACCCAGTACCCCATAAGACTACTAATGTCATTAAAAATCTTTAGTGTACTTTCCAATTGGCACCTTCTCATTATTTTTGGAGCAGGGACCTTGTCTGGGGTCTTCCCTGCTCGCTTCCTCCTCCTTGCCCCAGCTCGAGTGGGGCCCAGGCGCTTCCTCCTGCTCCCCCATCACGGGCATTACATGCAACATGTCTCGCTTGTTTTCTTCGAGCATCGCTGAAGAGACGGAACACCATTTTAAGCTTCTACGGCGAACAAGAAATAGTAAAACGCGTCTTTTACGGATGCAATGCATTCGCAAGCTCTGTCACTCTTGGAGCGATCGAGTTCCTATTCGTAAGAAGGGGCTTGACCAGGCTTTACACGGGAAGAGTGCGTAGACTAGAATGAATGAAAGGTTTTCGCTTATTTATCGCCAACATCGTGCGGCTTATTAAACTGACTGACATACAGTTAAAGGTGCCCTGCAGAGAAAGACTCGTCAGCTATACTGGGAATTCGCTAGTCCTTGTTCTATAAATTATCCGCCGCACTAAGAGATTCCAATCCCTTGATGCAATGCTAGAGCGACTATGATAGCCCTTTAGGGAAAGCGATATTTGAAGGTCACTCGCCTTTTCGTTCAGATTTTTCTCTAGAGAACGTCAGTTCAAGAAAGACTTGAAATGGTGTCAAGTGAGAAGAAGTGCAAGCATATTTTCGCTGCTGCAGATAGGACATACTAGGGATGCTAACGTGTTTGAAACTTCAGTGTTGGATGCGAGCTCTGTATACGATTTAAGCTGCTTAAATCCGTTAAACTTCGCAGTAGTTGTAAAAAGGCGTGGAAATCTGTTGGACGCATTTCGAGCTCGGAAAACTTACTTTATTGCAGCAAAAATTTCCGTTAGATTCATGCATAATTTATGCAAAATTAAAATGCAACCTGGTTTGCTTCACACAGCTGTGTAGTTTGCTTTTATCGATATCTTCACTAGAGATGGTCTGGGAGAATAGAAGCAAAAAAGTCAGAAATGAACTTCCTACTACAAGAATTTGGAGCGATCGGTGAGCCAGGTTTTATCATCTACTGAAAAGTAAGGCCAATCTACCGTTAGGGAATTAGAAATGAACATGCATTTCTAACTCCTATGAGTATATCGGGACGTTCAGCGTTTGGTAAAGAAATTCCTCGACTTTGATTTTTAAGAGAAAATGCAATGCTGACAATGTAAAATTTGAAACGGCAATTTATTTTGCCTCACCTTCAGTGGAGGTGGATTTGAAAGATCTCGAACGATGAATCTCAAACGATTCCGCACTTTGACCCCAATCACAACAGATCTTTCAGCGTTTTCAAGCGATTTCAAGCATCTTTCAAGCGTGTTATGCATGGCATGTTTGTCCGCAAATTGCCGATCTGTTACCCTGTCATAAGCACTTTGCGGTCTGGCCTAACCTCTTCTATCAGGCCCAAAATCTTGCAAGTTTAATGGTGCGGCCAAAATCTGGTGGAGGGCTTCTTGGAAGCGGATACCCGCATATGAGCGAACCGTACAAGGTCAAAAACTAACAAAGGTTGCCTGCCCGCAGATGGGCCATTAGGAGCAGAACGGCTACAAGGTGCAGCCTACAGGCATTGCTGCACCGGGTGGCCATCCTAGGGCCACTGCTTGTGGCAGTTAAGAGCATAAAAAAAAAAACTGAGTGAAAAGCATTTGTATGTCTCCAACGGTTTCTGTGTTACTCTTGGATGTTTTTGAATGTTGCGGGTCTCTTGATTGAGCAAGAAATCCAGTGCAGTTTGGTCATGTTCCTTCCCCCGCTAGCACGGCCCAGAATTTTGATGACATCGCGTGCGACATTAGTAATTAGAGGTGCTGTACCCTTTGTTCTCCAATTAATTCGACCTTGTACGGTTCGCTCATATGCGGGTAAACTTCTTGGGTGAGATCACAAGCCACGTGGTGCTGACCGTTTATGTAACTTCGAGGTTCAACGCAACGTGGGAACGATTCGCATGACTAGCTTCGTTTCGAACGGGCTGTTCGCAAAACGTGTTGAAATCTTCAAGAAAACCTCCGTTGCTCTTTTATGGAGATTAAGCGCACGTTGATGGCATGCAAGAGCGTGCGTTGTCAGCTGGTCAATGGAGGCTTAAAATCGCCTTCCAATTGTGTACAACACCGGCAGGAATTCTATGGCGCTCAGTTTTTGTAAAGCGCCCTGAAGTTAATTAGCCTCGATCATTGAGTGCGAGAGGTTTGAGAACGGGTTAGCGGAGATCTGATGTTGGAGATATTTGCGAGGAGGGACGCATTTGTGCCATGGCGGGAGAAAGGCGGCCTGCTCGCTCGCTCGCTCGAATCCGACAGCAGTAAGTTTGTATAGACGTGTTGTAAGTAGTATAGACGTGACGCAAGTCCACGCCGTGTCTCGGTGCAGCAGAATATTAGCTCCACAGGGGTGAAATATGTTTGATGTGCATGTTCGCATCGTACTGTGTTTGAAATCACCTGTGCGTCGGTGGTTCGCCTTGTCAGAGCGAACTTCAACTATGCAAAAAAAAAAAATAAATAAAATAAGTAAATAAAAATTCTCCATTCCCGTGTGTGTGATTGCAATCTTTGCAAGCAATGCTAGAATCCTAGCTCGACCGTAGTTGTTTCTGTTTTTAACTTCAGTTTCTTAATTTCGTCATGCGAATTTTGTTGAAATCTCACTGAATCTCGATGTGTGCAAGTCTGGCTCAAAATGCAAGCGCTACTGTTGTGCTAAGGAGGCTGAGCTCTCTTGTATGAGTGGGAGTCGCTTTTTATCACAGTAGATAAATTACGATATCTTACTAGAAAGCCGGCACCGACTAGGGTTTGCTGCTGCATTGATTGGCTCGAGTCGGGTGGTGCTTCACGTGGTGCTGATGAATCATTTGCAGTCTAATTTGCAGACCAGGCATAGTTTCTGCTTGTAATTAGCAAACAGACGCGTCACATCCTTGATATTTATTATTAAGCATTCTAGCAATGTTTTTGAAAAGAGTTATCCGCTTAATGTTATCAGCTCCTGTAGTAACTGACACTTTGCATTGGGATTCTTTGGCAGACGATATTCCAACCAAGGATCTTTTATCTTTAATGAAATAAAAAGAATTTCAACTTGATTAAGATTAAGCGTCAAAAAAGTTATTGCTGCGGGTGTCGCGATGATGCTAAATATCGAGCGGCTGGTTTCGACTTCTGATGTTACGAACCTTGGTGAATACTTGATGGAATTAATTGTAAGCCACACGTGCAAGCGTACGGGAGTACCTATCTTGCCATCGAGGCTTGCTTCAAAGTTTACCAGCAAACTTGAGAGTAGCCCGTTAAGCGTTAGACCAAGTTTTTAGCATCCGTTGGATGGTATTCCGTACTTCCATTAACCACGTTTTCACTATTGCAATGCCTTAGCTCTGGCGCTGTTTTAGCGCACTTGAAATAGCTTTGTCAGGTTACCTGTTTCCATCTTGGCGCGACAGTTTTCACGAAGCGCGCTTTTGAGAAATCCTATTGCCGCCATGATAGCTCTGTTCCATGTTCGGTGGGCTCAAAGCGGCCATTTTGTCTTTTGTCGTTGTGGCGCAAATCATGCGGCCAGTGTTGGCTTTGCTCCGAATTTCTTAGTTTCAGAGTCTGCGAAGTGCACCAGGTTAGACTCCCTTCTGTCACGTTCAAAGCGCGTATTCCACGAGGGAGGCGTCGCCTCGTTATATCGCTTTCACAACTGACCTGGTGCTTTTTTAGGTTGCACCATCAATTCAGGGGGTTGAGATCTTTTTAATTTTACCCGCATATGTGTACCACAGACTGACTTAACACCTGCCTGTTGAACGACTCCCTGAAATTTTCTGAATAACGACGACCGTCCACTCTTCGTCAAATCTTTGCGATGAATAAGCAAAGCAAATGTAGCCAGCTGTACTCGCCAGGGCGTCCTCAACCAACGAAATGCGATCGCTTTTATCACGCGGGAAAAATAGCCCACCCCCTGGAAGGGTAAAAGGTGTGTCGCCACGTGATAGGGCACGGTTCATTGTCGAAATTTGGGAGGTATTCATTCATATTCGCCAGGTGTGATTTGCGTCGCGAGGGACGATTACTCAGTCCTGCTCTTTATTGGCGAGTGAAATGCTCGGTGCACGCATCCTGTTGTCTTTGGAAACTATTGTTTATGCTCGAAGTTTTAGTTCATGTTGGCAAGAGCGTCATTCTTTACTGCAAGTGATCAAGGATGATTAACTACGAATGGGCGTAAAATAGCGAAGCTTATGGAGATTTTTTTTAGCATGATGGTCGTTTTGAAGTGTACGTGTTAATTAGCTTACTTTCTAGTGTGAAGAATGCGTTTGCAATGAGCAAGAGGCGTTTGGGTTTGCGTTCGGGTGCGATAAATCAATGAGGCCGGACGACAGAAGTCGCGTTTGGATAGCAACTCGGTTTGGTTTCGTCTTTCTGGGTCTGCCGATTTATTTTAGCTTTGTTTTCGGTTCGCTCAGCCATCAGATCGGTGCGTTTTCGTTGTTAGTGCACGCGAGGACATTTCTTTCCCTTGAATGGTCAGTGTCCAAAGAACCAACTTTCCCAAATAATTGCCAAATAATAATAACAATAATAATTATAATAATAATATAATGATAATAATAGTTTTACCAGTTGTATCATCCTCAGATTCTTTTTGCCCTTGACCTTGAATCATTGCAGATAAATTCGCCCCGTCGCGCCATTTCGCGTTGTGCCAAGGTTTCGACATATTTTTAGATTCATCCCGACTCTCAAAGAGGACGTTCGATACAGATATTCTTTCTCTTATCACTTACATGGAACGTCACAGTACAGATATATACAATCTGAGTTCAAGCAAGAAAGGAATGTATTATTTTTGCGCACTGTAAAGATTCGAAAGCTGATTGAATTCTTTCAAAAATTTAAGCTTTGTTTTGACCCGAGAAGTATTCAAACTTTAGGAGACGATGTTGAAATCAATGCAAGCTCGTCGCCTTCATAACATGATCCCAATTGACAGATTAACCTTTTGGAATAAGGAAGTCTGTGCTTACGTTTCAAGCGCGGTGCTTGCTTGCGCTTGTAGGTGTGTGTGTCTGTCTGTCCGTCTATCTGTTTGTCTGTGTGTGTGTGTGTGTGTGTGTGTGTGTGTGTGTGTGTGTGTGTGTGTGTGTGTTTAGGTTAGTGCCTAGTGGACTTTGAGCAGTGGCCATAACAAGCGTTTGACATCGAGTTGACGTTGCTGTAGTAAGAATATGCTGTTTCGAAGTGAGGGAAGTATGAACATGTCGCAAGCATCTCTGTCTAGGCCCGGTTCGTTTTGCATAATCATTTCCGTTTTGTGCAAATATATAAGGAAAGCAGTTATTGTGCAGTTGGCTCGTAGTATGATCTGCACGAAAATCGTGTGATGATCTGCTCTATGCTCTGCTTATTTAAGGTTTGTGGCTGGTACGAATTGCATATGTGGGCAGATATTTCACCACATATGCACAGTCTTCGGTCTAATTTCTTAATGGCTTGCCTTTTCAGTTTTTAGTTTTAGACATTAGATCTAAGAAAGATGGCGGCTCACAAGATGGCAGCCCTGATCGCGCTGCTGTTTTTGGCACTTGCTGCGGTCTTGTGCATCATCGGCACAGCTACTCTCCACTGGCTTGAAGCCGAAGTAGAGATCAAGCAAGCTTTTCCTCTGCCGAACCCAGATGGCTCAGTGATGAGCATGACCTTGAAGATCGAAATGGACTCTTATTTCGGCTTGAGAAAGACGTGCAACGACCTAGAGATCGACTTCAAGCACATACCCAAGGAGATGAGACAGCTTTTATCCATGTCGATGGGATTTTCGTTGCCGTATAAGACGACCATGTGCCTCACCAAAGATGGAATCCCGAAGGGGCAGTACAGGGATGAGCTATTGCACTCGATGCGTCGTAAGTACGACTGTCTCTGCATTTGCGCGGATTTTTGTCTCGTGTGATCTTACTGTAGTCCATTTGCACCTCATTCAAACTGTAACACGTTTTGTTTCTTGTGCCCATGAGCACAAGCAGCGAGTTCAAAATAGTCGCGCTCATTGTATTTCGCCAACGATTTGAGCCTGGCTCTTGCTTATAAATTGTTGGTACGCAAGCTTCTGGCACCTCGGAGCGTCTTGCTCTTCGCTTGTGCGCCAAATAGGTGCCGCGTTAAACTTTGCGGCATTTATCAGCAAACTTTCTTTTGCTATCGATGTCCTAATTTTTCCCATTTAGGACCTTTGCTGTCTTGTACACTCCGTGAGGGCTGGCATTGCTCTGGATAGGGATTTGACCTTCTCTGCCATTCTTTGTTATTGCTGCTGCTTTTGTTTGTTTTATTGAATCAACAAAAGCGTCTTCCTAAAGTTTGCCTTTCTTTTCGCGTAACTTAATGCAGATCTGGGTCTCTTCTGAGGTGAATTCGGCTATATGGTGTTTTCTTTCGTTATTTCGTCATTTTTAGACTTCAGGCGCATTCTAATCTGCATGGTGGTGGGCCTGGTGTTGCTGCTCAGCGCGGTTATTGTTTCACTTGCCAAGTCTCCTTGCGTGAAGATGAAAGTGAAGAAATCCTTGCTCATCCTCACCGTGCTCCTCGCACTTGCCTCGGGTAAGCACGAAAATTTCCATCCGCGCGGCGTCCTCAAATATGTTTTTTCCGGTTTGTGTGTTTGTCTGTCCGCGTATGTGTGTGTTTGTGTGTGTGTGTGTGTGTGTGTGTGTGTGTGTGTGTGTGTGTGTGTGTGTGTGTGTGTCAAAGCCGGAATTTCTGGTTCTATTAAGACCCTCGGATTTTCTATCGACAACTTTTCTTGGTTGATTCGTTTCTCGTATCTTTTTTTATGTTTATTTGGTCTGCCTTCGCCAGGTCGTATAGTATACTGAATTCGTGACAATGACATGCAAGCTTGCAAGCTAGACAACAATAAAAGGAATCAAAGAGAAACAGCCACAGTTTTCTCATTAGAGCACCCACAGTCTATTGCAGTGCTATAGAATGCTAAGCTACGCTCTATGGCGTGCGGTAAATAAATATCTTGCATCTCCATAGGGGTTTATTTGGCAACCGTTCGGGTTTTCTTTGCGTTTTAGCTCGCTTTGGAGCACGCAAGGGTAATTACCGAGAAATTCCTCCGACTTTCGCGATGCTTAGCCGACTTGTTGAAGGGCCTTTATTTATGAGTTAGGGTTATGTTTTTTAGTTATTCCGATCTTGACTGGCATCGTGATCGCCGGAAACGAGCTCCACGGAGATGCGGATTTTGTCCGGATCGGCCTGAAGGGCAACCTGGAGAAATTCCCCTTGATTCCGGGTGGGCCCGGTAGAGGCACCGAAGCTCCACGACCCTCACAGGCCGCGTCTACGAGCCCCGTCGTGACCACGTCTAAAGCCACGGTGTCGACGAATTCGTCTTCACCCAGCACCAACTCGAGTACCAATGCCACTAAGCTGCAACCTGCTCAAGGTGCCAACGCATCGTCAACGACCCCCTTGCCTTCGAATGCAAACGGTACAACTCTGGCATCGACCCGTTCTGCAACAGATTTAAACACCACTGCGACCCCCGGGGTGACACAGCCGCGACTTAATGCTACCACGTCAGGTTTGGCGACTGGGGTGAGTGTCAATACCACTGCCGTGACGATGCGAAGCAACCTTACCGGCAATGCTAGTACGACATTGCCTGCTCCGAAAACAACTGGATGGGCTACAACCGAAACTGAACCAGACGGGAATGGTCCGGATCTAGGGGCCATCCTTCTCGCGGCGGTTGCAAAACAAGTCAAGGACTCCATGGCGAAAGGCTACTCGTATAAGCTAGTCTGTGCTGGTGTAGTGTTTATCTTTCTAGCAATCCTAGTGACGATTCTAGAATATTACTTTGCCAAGAAATCTGGTGAAGGCGAATATGATCGCGAACTTCTGAAGAGTGATGGTTATGATATGCCGAGCAAGTCAGCCCCGGAAACAGCTTGAAGACGTGCCAGGACATTTTTCAAGCATCTTGTCGTTATTGTTAGTGGTTTTGCTCGTTTAAAGCGTCTTCGGTGGAAGTCACCTCGACTGGTAAAGAACTGCGCGTTGGGGTCTTGTTAAAAAAGCCAGAGTGTGCGAAATGACATCGTTAAAGTTCTGAACTAAGACACTCTCTTAGCAAGGTCTGCGTTGTCCGAGCTAACGACGGAGAGGTTTCAGATCAGGCTATGATTGTTTGCGTCTACAGAGGATGTAATAAGCAGCACGCAAGGTTGCATTCATTACCTTTTTGATCCACGCGTTTTACTTATTTTGACGTTATCCGATTTTGGTCTGTACCTGCGTAGCATAAGTCGGCCATGTCTCCAGAGAGCGTAACACAAAGAGATGTTATGTGCGAGCAAGCTGCCGAATTTGGAAATCATAATCAAAGCTCTGAAGGGGCAATGTTCAGCGTCTTGCCAGCTCCAGTCCAGATACTTACTGTCATAAAGGTTCAGACGTAAAATTTCCTATGTAGCTAAATCCTATCCAGTGCTGGGCTTGCAATCGACGTTTAATAAAGTCCCTGTGACGCAACTGCTGCATCTGCCACTGTTGCTGACTCATTGGCATAGCATTGGAACTATAGAGTTTACAAATGCGCCATCGAGTGTTCCTCACTTGCAAACATGCTGTTTGCATAGCCTGGCAAAATAATTAACATATTGATGATAAAATGGCAATTTAATTCCTGCGTTCAAATTTAAGAATAATATCAAAAAAGCCTCTGGTTTGAAATCTAAATTTGGCATAGTTGATTGCTGGAGACATGTACGAAACTGACGGACAAGCGGATGAAAAACGTTCAACCAAGTCGAACTTGCCTCACCTTGTAGCAAAGTTTTTTAAAATTAAATATTAGTCAACATCTAGCACGTAGATCCCAACTGACAACAGATTTCAAAGGCTACATAAAACCTTCACAAAAAAATATTTAACCCAGAAACAATTGCAGAAAGCCGCATTTTTTAAATTTTTCTTTTATTTTTATTTTTGTTAATATTATTGTTACTTATTAGTTCCTATGTTATTTATTTAAACTTTACATCTCTTGCACTTATCTTGCATTACAATGTATTAATATTTCGCTGACTAGAACAAGGTGGCATCATCAATCTTATTAGCCCCATGTACAAATGATGTCTCCAATTCCGATAAATGCAGCTGTGATGGAACTTTATGATGTGTCTTGTGTTTCTTTTCATTCGATGCACTTGTTGAGAAACTAAATTCTTGTTGTCTTGTTGCTGTCATTGCAAGGTGACCTCTTTGTCAACGTGGTAGTGATTTAGGAGAAGTGCTGCAGTTGCCGTATGCTCTGTTTCTTGAAGGCGTCTTCCTGCACCTGCTCCCACTGCAACGCTGTACCTTCGGAGGTGAGCTTGCGAATCGGCCTTGCTGACGCTTGATAAATGAGGCACAAATTTTGCAAGGCAGTTGACGAATCCCGTAAACCGTTGCATCGAGTTGAGATGTGCTGGTCAGACCATTTCTGTCATGGCGTCGGCCCACATGATCGGCTTTCAAACCATCGGCTGTCATTTACCCCCCGCCCCCTCTATTAGGCTTAAATCAAGCGCAGTCGCATCTTGCTTGAGTTTCACATTCCAGGCTCTTTCTAGGAGAGCCCTAAGGGCTATGTCGTCATTCATGGAAGTTTCCTCTATGTGCTTCCGCGCCCATCTGCCAAAATGGCTGTCCTCCATTACAGGCACAACTTGCAACTCAGCAACTTGTTTCTGATATTAGTCTGAATATATTCGTCTTTGATATTCCTCTCAAGCAAAGCTGATTCCGAAAGGCATTCGAAGTCGCCGAGCTGGACCGCTGGGTGTTCCGAAGGTTGTCAATGTAGAACTCTGTTCACCTACATCACCTGCAAGAAACCGCAATGGCATCAAGTATTGAGAAAATCAACGCGTCCACTTGTTGCTTGCTGTGGATAACGCAGTCCTTGCCCGGCTTGATTAAGGTTGATTGAGTCAATGCATCCTTTTTAATCCCTGCATCCACTGTTATTGACTCCACGTTGCTACCACGGTGAAGTGACTGGCTCTACATTCAGCATGACAAGCCCTAATCACAAGCTTGCTGGAGGTACAGGGAGAGGGCTTCCATTAATCTGTGCTACTTGAAGCTGCATCTCGCGTGACCGTCTGTCGCAATCATGCTTTAGGTTACAAGCTTCTTCGGCATACATGTGGCACTCAACAGGCAGTAAACTATTCCATCCCTCCCTTACGCCCTCATTGAAAGTGGGGCGATCCAAACTCGGCCGTACGTGAAGATGTATGCTGAATCGCAATGATTGGCTTCTGTGTCGTCGCTATCCGTTAGGTGAACTGTCTGCGACCAGCTTGTCTTCTCTTGGCAGGCTCGTGCAAAGTGGTTCCGCTTCTTGCACTTGTCCCGCGTCTCGTCCCAGGCGGGTCAATCTTGGCTCTTCTAGTGTGTTGTCTTCATCCCGCAGTAAGCACCCTTGCTTTTGTCTGCAGTGCACTCTTTCAGTATTTTAGACTTGTTGTGGGGTAGGGATTTTTGCATTCCCCATTTATTTTTCCATCGAAATGAACTTCATCGGCCCACTGATCTCTACAATAACTGGATTGCGCACCCATTGTTTTTAAGGGAGAAAAACGGGAAGCCAGGCGGCCATCTTGTTGTGAGCACCTTGGATGGTGTTGGCTTGTGTTGACTTGTTGCATAAATGGACAAAAACAACGCTCAGCGATCTGCCTTTAGCTGCAATAAGCAGAGAAAAAGCAAGCCAAACAGAGAGAAAGCGAGTAAAGGAAGTAAGTCATAGAGATCAGTGCATCGACCTTATCGGCGTTTAATCGTTTTGTTTCTTAGAAGAGCAGAAGAAAGACATGGTCTTCGCCTTCTGAAATGTTGCGACATCAACACACGAGTTATTTGTAAGCTGGAGATCTTCCAGGATGATTACTTTAAATTACTTTACTGAAGAACCTAACTATATATATATATATATATATA
>QQSS02208675.1:0-11572 GCA_003687565.2 Craspedacusta sowerbii
ATACATACATACATACATACATACATACATACATACATACATACATACATACATGCATACATACATACATACATACGTACATGCATACATACATACATACATGCATGCAGACATGTATGCATACGTACATGACATCATGGCTGTCGGCTAGTGAATCGAGTATGATCATCGTCATAACCAGCCAGTCATTTGAACTGCAATTTGCTGTATCGACAAACTTGGTTGTTAAGGGATCGTAAATCCGCTTTTGCTGACGTGCTTAAGTAGACAAACTCGCGATAGCAGATTTGAGGATGCGCATGGTGGCTTCTTTCATAGCTACGCAGGCCTGGTAAAGATAGGAGCATTGAGTAGGTATACTCCAGCGCACAAGCAAATTGTCAAAACTCTTGCCCAGGTAATATTCCTCTTCTAGCGTTACGCTTGGTCTCTGCCCAAGAGATTCTTTAATGTAGCTCTTATAGCGGTACTTGAGTTTTCGGTGTATGCGATGACCTTCTAGCAACGCGCCGTATAGGACCTTCTTTGGGATTCTGTCGTCACTCATGCTCATTACATGTTTGCACCACTGTGGCCGGGTGCTTTGGATCATACTCTCAATGCTAGTAAAGTTAGCCTCACTTCGTACCTCAGTGTCTGACACGAAGGACAACCGGTGTATATTAAGAACGGTGCAAAGCCATCGCTGGTGGAATCGTTTAAGCAAGGTAATTAGCCTTCGATACCTAAGCCAGGCTCTTCAGGAGATATTCAACCGGGCTAACACGCACGTTTTATAAACTGCAAGCTTATTGTCATTTTTAATGATACCTCGGGTCCAAACACGGATTTGCAAAACGCGAAACGCATCAGAAGCACTTTTAATACGCCGAGAAATTTTGTCGTCAAGCGAACACTGTCTATTTAGTAAGCTATTTAAATAAGTAAACTTTTCAACTGCTTTCAATTTCACTCTATCGACAAATATGTTACATTGCGACTCAGGCACCCCATGACGGCGCTGAAACATGGCCGCTGTCTTGCCTAAACTCATATAGAGTCCAAACTACTTGCAGGAGGCAGAACATCGGCTCACCAAGCTTTGCATGTCTTGAAGACTGCAGTCATCCGCATTGAGAAGGTCGCCAACTACAGACTGAAAAGTTTTAGTCTTCGCAGAGAAGGGTCGCAAGGTGAAACGTTTTCCTGTCTTTCTGTACTTGATATACACTCCAAAATTACATCCGTTAAATAGGTGCCTAGAGACAGCCGAAAGGAAAGGAGACAAGTGTATGGGCAATCAGATCGCCTTGGCTTACAACTCAATTAACCTCATAGTATTCGTACACTGCCCGTATGGGCGCGCTTACCTTGGCTGACGTAAGTTCTACATTGAGATGTTCTCTTGCTGCCGCTGATAGGTGTTCATGACGCAAGCGGTCGCGGATTTTGCTCTTCATATTCAAGATTTGGCTAATCTCCTGGCCACGTTCATCAAGCCGATATTTGCTCTTTCGACAGACCTGACCGATAACATCCTTTGCAGCTTCATAAAGTTTCTCTCGCACGCCCTCCCAAGCATTAGACATAACAGGCGCGAAAGGCCTGTTTGTAGAGCTCTCTGAATCTGAACGGACCGAAACTTGGTGACGTGTAGACGGTTCAATCGCCTCATATGTCCACATTTCCGAGCAGTTATCGTGACTGCTAATTTTACCCTGCAACGAACAAGGGCGTGGTCTGTCCCGGGATCAGCACCGTGCATGGCCCTGACATCGTTGCCATCTTGCTTGTCGTGCCTACGAGTTATCACCTAGCCTAGGAGATGCCATTGCTTTGACCGTCGGTTCATCCGCGTTGCGAGATGGCGAAGATTATGTCTCCACAGAACGTCGGGGTGGGTTTAGGCCTGAGAACCTGCTACCCTCATAATGCCCCGATGACGCGTGTCTGAAGTAGCCTCTAACAATCGAGTTCAACTCCTAGCCTCCCCGTGGCGAAGATGTTATTTGTCTAAAAAGGAGAAAAGGCGTCAGGGGAGTTTCTGGTGCCTTATATCTAGTCTCTCCGGGTAGATGGACCTCGCTGTAAGAGAAGGAAAATTCTGAATACAAACCGGGGCAGATTGGGCTCCTTAGCCACGTTGACGGCAGCCCGTCTCAGAGAAGGCAACCTCGGATGTAAAATCCAGTTTCCAAAGTTAGCTCAGATGTCTTGCTTTGGCATGTCTCTGTAAAGTATAGCTTTGTTTGGAAAGTCGCTGCAGTGCTGTGCAAGCTGTACTCTGACTTAAATTATGCACGGGCATTGCCAGCACCAGTTGTCATGGCCTCTCCCGCGAAATATTGCGAAACCAAGTCAGAAACATTCTGCTTCTAGCGAATGCCGAGAATCCTACGTAGGCACGTTTAATGGAACATCTCAAGTTCTTTGAAGTGGTGGTTATGGGTTACCCAGGTTTCAGAGGCGTAAAGTAGTGAGGACACAATACAGGCTTTGTAAACCTTAATCTTACTCGCACACAAGACTCGACTACTCCGACACCAAAGTTGCTTTTCGTATTATCCAAACGCTCTGCTAGCCTTCTTAATGCGGTGGGCTATTTCACACGTAAGATTACTCTGACGTTTGGTTGTGGTCCCAAGATATGTGGGTACCAAACGTACACCGTTATGATACTCCTCGAATGCAATGGTAAGAACAGTAACAAAATAAATCGCAAATAGAGTAGGTACAGGGAGGTCTCCTTGCTTTACGCTATTAGTGACAGTGAATGGCTTTGACACATTTTCAATCAACATTGACCCAAGGCCTTCATCTTATTTTGGAAGCATTTCAGAATAGCCACAAACGTAGCGGGACGGAATTCTTCATAGATTTCACAAAGATCAGTCCTATTAATTGAGTCGAATGATTTGGTCAAATCAACGTAATTTGGTACAAACCGTTCGTTTTTATGCAATTTTTTCTTGCAGCTGCTTTGCAGTGAAGACCAAGTCGGTAGTGCCTCTTGCTGTAAAAAAGCCGCACTAAGTTTCTGGCAGCTTTTCATCAGTAAAAAAAAGAAATTAGCCGATTTAGCATTATTCTCCCAAGGGCTTTACCAACTGTTGACAGAAGTGATATGCCTCGAGAACTCCTGCAGCAGATCTGCTTCCTTTGTATAGATCGATCATGATAGCATCTTTCTAACCATCCGGAATACTCTCCGCGTCTCACATTGTAGAGCATAGCGCATGGAGTTTATTCAAAGTTTTCTTTAGCAATTCCGCATCGATTCCATCAATGCGTGGTGATCCATTGCTTTTTAGCCTGCGAATGGCAGACTCTGCTTCGTTCAGGCTCGGTGGCTCGGCCTGGGCCTGAATAACTGTCTCTCAGAAAGGTGACTGAGGATGCTATAATCTATCTCAGACGGCTGATTCAGGAGCTCATTGAAGTGTTCGCGCCATCTTGCCACGATCTCTTTCGGGTTGCGAAAACGTTCACTGCCGTCTTCACTTCTAGCAGGCACAACAAGATAAGTACGTGTTTCATATTTAGCATTCAACAACGTGTAAACAATTTGGGTATTTTAATCAGAAGCTATTTGATTTCATTTGCCTTTTGATCCTGACACCTACCTCGTATTTGAGCTAGTTTCCGCTTTGCTTTCAGCTTGATATCGTTAACCGATTAGGAGTATCCGCTACAAGAAGCTGGGCACATATGTGCCTATTCTCTGTTAGTAGCACGTCTTATCGTTCAGATTGAATCAGTCTTGGTGCTTACGCTTAACGAAACCTTGTGGATTTTTACCGGCGCGGTATCAGGCATATTTGAAAGTATGCCAAAATTCTCATCCATGTCTACAAGCGGCTGTGAGAATTCTTCCCTAACTTGACGATGTTTGAGATGTGCAACTTCTTAGGCAAGGCCATTCTAGCCATCCTGATTGGCTTTTTAATTGTCAGCTTTTGCTGGCAAGGACCTAGACCAGGGTCTGTCAAACATTCCGCTCCTCGACGTACCGCACAGAGCATACTTCTTGCGAGTCCCTTTTCCTCACGAGAATATAATCAAGGAAGCGCCAACGCTTAGAGCCAGGCAAGTTATTCCGGCTTGATTATGTATGTATAGAAGTGGATGTGAATGGTGGCCAAGAATCAGATCTCCGTATTTTTTAATTATTATTATTGTTGTTTTTTTTTTCGCTACATATGCGTATTTGCAGTCTATTTCTTTTCTCAGCTTGCTGTCAGAGAGGAATACAAGAAGGTTCGTTTCATTGCGGGGAAAGATACAAGGTTTGACACTAAATGTTTCGTCACTATGGCATGTCTTGCTCTCCTCGTTTGGTAAAACCATTTGATCTACTGGCCGCATGTTACCCGAGCTTTTGCATGGTTGCTCATGCAGAGATTGGTCCTTGTGAGACGGTCCAGCGTAGTCAGTGTGCAACTTAGGGGCTCCGTATATAAATGCGTATGCGTTGTGTCCGTGTTGCTGCGTGTTTGTATAATTGGCAAATTGTGCAGAATTTGCTTCCTTATGTTTAGATGTTTGTTTCCCTATATCTTAGATTTTTATTGCCCTATGTCCTAGATTTTTACTACCCTATGTCTTAGATTTTTACGACGTGCTTTTGCAATGCTCTTTAGAAATCGGTGTATGATGTTGATTTTGTTTGCAATCAAGTGACGCAGAACGATGGGTTTCCTCTTAGGCACAGGAGTATTGCCGAGGGTGTTAAGGATTTCGATGGCCGCTGGAAGCCTGATGTTGTAAGCGTGAGATGATTCGCGTTGAGTTAGGATGTATAAGGATGTGCATAAGGATGTGCATCACCATGATTCAAGTTCCTATTGAAGCATGTCTAGTTTAAAACCTGATCTTATTTGTGCCTTGAAGCAGCAAGTGGATTTTGTTTTGTCAAGTTCGCCACTAGTTCGCCAATGGTAACATGTACTTCTCGTATAACTTCCAAAAGGTGCATAAATCAATCAAATCCCACAAAAAGAACGATTTTTTGCAGGTCAAGTATAGTTTCTAGTCCGCATTTAAAGAATTTGGTTTGGCGTTATTTATGACATGACAATTAAAAGGTTACTAGTCGTTTTGCATACATTCCGCTCCTTATCGAAAATGCCAGTTATTTTTGTAATGCTTTATATCATTGCTGATGTTACATAAGTGGCTCGTGTAAGAGCTAAACTTTGTGACTGCGTTCATGCTTTCCAGCTGATCGTTCATGATGCAGTTCGACCGTTTGTCGAAGTTGAGGTGCTGGAAAACGTCGTCGATGCTGCTGCCAAGTACGGCGTAAGTGAAGTACCATAGCTTTGAGTGGCCGTGCTACAAGAGGTTCTGTGCTCAGCAATCTGCGTAAAAAACTGTTGAAGTGTGTTACGGCGACTGTCTACCGCCTATACAAGCTAGCACACTCACAGACTCACTCAGGCTATATTAACGAATTTGTTACCCTAATGTCATTGCCGCGCAACCTCGGATGCACTTAGGTGCCTAGAGCGAAATGGTGCATTCGTAGAACTTCCCAAAACCCTTTACTGAACGTAGCGTCCCCTCTTGACACGAAAGACACTTGGTATAAAGGATACTGATATTTTTATACCCCTTACTGCTTGCTTTGGCCTTCTTCTACCAGCGCCAGCGCGACTGTTCTTGTTGCTCTGTCGAGACGATCTTGATTTTCTTCTTTCTTGTCAGTAACGGGATCCACAATTTATTTTAAAAAGTTACGATGCACCATTCATATTTATATAGAAATAGGATGTAACTGCTAATCTCGCGAACATGTCCAACTTGGTCAATAACGTCTTAATCTTTAATGCAAGTTAGTGATAATCCAACAACAAACGTTTTTCCACACCGAACTCATCCAGCATTTGTCAATGCGACCCTTGTTTGTTCATAGATGTTTGTCAATACTGCGACAGAGCGATTTCGCACACTTGCCCAATTAAGCTAGCATTGCTTGATAAACTCCTTTATTCCTTATTTCAGTTTGTCATAATCCAACCGCAAGCGTGGTTCCGCACAACGTGTTTGTCACTGAAAAGAGCAATTTCGTACAAAGTGGCTTGCCATCCTTTAAAATGCAAGCTCAAGGCAAGCGTCAACAGTAGTCGTATGTCTTTTATATAGGCTGCCGGCGCAGTAAGGCCGCTCGTTTCTACGGTCCTGAAAGTGACGGCCGACGGCTTCTTGGACCAATCTCTTGTCCGGTGAGATTCTTTTTCTTTTCGTCCTGTGCGTGCGTATAGGTTTTTCTTGCTGGTTACATGTGATGTGTGTCGATACATGTGATTTTCCTTGGAGTGCTTGTTAGGTTTTCCTAGTGTGAGCTTTGGTCTTAGGCTCCAGTACGATCCATTCGCGTATCGGAAAATTTTTTGTTATAAGACGCGTTAAGGTTTATTTTGAGTTCAAAAATTGAGTCAGTACATTTGAGCCATGTCTCGGAAAAATTAGTACTATGGTATTATAAGTATGATATTTCTGTTGAAAAGCTTGTTTATGGATTGTGGTGATTATCTTCGCTATGGTGATGCTGACGCGAGTTTTCGGTAAACTGTTCTGATAATGTTCAGGTCGCAACATCGAGCCAGTGAAATGCCGCAAGCGTTTCGTTTCGACTTAATCAACCAAGCGTATAAAAAGGTGCTTAGTATTGTGTTTTCGGCGTGCAAATCATCATCCAATATGAAGCCACCTATATTATGCAGAATAAGATTAACAATAAATAACAATATTATTTCCTAATTTTGTATTTGCTTTAAAGTGCTCTCATTTCTTTGCGATACAATAGGATAAAATATACGAAAGATTTTGGTACGCTTTCTTGTAATGGTATGCCATATAGTATGACGCAGAACGAATTATAGACGTCTGTCAATGCTTTCTTAGTGTAGCGACCATGACTTTCTATTCGGCACCGAATGCCTGCATTTGGTTCTGGAGTATTGTGGGGTCCGAGCCAAGCTTGTCGAAGGAACGGATTCCCTTTGGAAGGTGAGGTCCAACTTACATGTGCGGTACTTAGGGATTCCCTTTGGAAGGTCCCTTCTTATATGTGCGGTACTAAGGTCCAAGCCGGCTGCGAATGACGTCTTCCTTGGCGGAATGGGTGCGTTTGCGCTGGGTCACGTGACGGGGCTTCCCTGGCCGACTGCGAATAACGTCTCCCTTCTTATATGTGCGCTACGTATGGTTCGTGGGATCTGCTAGACGTGTTTTTGCGATAGAATGTAGTGGGGGTTTTCATTGTTGGATGGTAGCTATCCATAGCCTACGTTCTTTTTTGCTACTGAAATGTTTGTGTTTTGAGGGTGGTGTAAACGACGCCCGTTCTTTTAGCGCTTGTGTTTTATGCTACAGTGGGTCCGCGTTTTGTTTAATGCTGTTTGCTTTTCAACGTTTTTATGCCGTGCTCCGATTTTCGGGTCGCTTTTTGATAGCTTTATGCCTGATGACGAAATACTGACTAATTTTGTCTGCATGCTACCCTTGTCGAAATTATCTGATGTCTTACTGGATTTTTGGTCTTGAGAATTCCCAACTTGTAATCTCCTATTCTTTCATGGGTATTCAGTTCGTGTTTGGCTTTGAGTAGGCCATTAATTCAATTATAGCTAGGCTAAGATGCGTGTCGTTTTGGTCGAGTCAAACAGTGTCTATACTTAAACTTTATCGTGATGTTGCAGGTAACGTACAAGAGCGATTTGGAAAGAATGGAAAAAGTTTTACGAGGTATCGCTCAAGCTATATTTACGTTGGTTATTCATGCAATAAAATGTTGCAGATATAATTTCTTTAAATAATTCTTTCTGCCTCGGTATATTCACGACTTTAACCTTGATATGTCTTTATGGTGAATCAGCAGACCCGCATGAAATCTATCGCCGCTGACAGCAGACGCAATCAGTCGAACTTTAAGTTTCTCGGCTGGACTTGATTGTCCCAGGCTGGCGCGTGGGAATAATGGCTAGTTACTTGTATACTCCTAATAAGCCATCCTTATTTCCTTGCGCTTAGGCAAAGGATGCAAACTTCAAAATAAGGCATTTTTTAAGTGGCTTTTCTAGTTTACAGCGAGCTTCTTCGATTTCCTGCGTCGCTAGAAATTGCTTCGGATTAACGCCATTTCTGATGCTTATTTTGATTTGTTTTAGATCGGAAGATTAGATAAGACTTGATGTTGAAACGATACTTGAGGATTAAGCTCGTCGCCCCGGCGGCACTTACTGTGGTGGAATCCATATCTATGTACAAATGGAGTTCGTAGATGTTTTAGTCATGAGTTATCGAATGAAGCTTGCTCTCTGACTTTCTGTTTTTACCGTTTGTTTCGCTCGCTCCACTTGCTGCAGAGATTCCCTGAAATTTCCAGAAGAAATTGTCGAATGTACCTTTATTTGAAATTTATCCGTTTTGTTGTTATTGTTGTTGTTGTTGTTGTTGTTGTTGTTGTTGTTGTTGTTGCGTAGGATTGCGTAGCTTTGCAAAGGCATTTTCTGTCTAGAGATATGATCTTTGTTGTCATGTATGCGCATAGATACGTTATCTACACGTTAGTCCATCTGCTAACTTTATCGATTGCTAACGGGTTTGATTAAAACCAAAGCTCGTTTGTCCTAGAAAACGCGCGATTGAACCAAAGATTGAATTGTAATAGACGCCTTACTTGGTTAGAAATCGCATGTTATGTTGATTAATTTTTCTACGGCTGTGCGATTTGAATGCTCCCATCGCCGTGTTTGTTTTGTCAAAATTTCGTAAATTTCTTGCTACCTTAGCGGCAAGGCCTTTACAAATTCTGGTTTCTTTCTAGTTCGTTGTATCAAACGTTTTTGTTTATTTATTTATTAATTTTTTTTTTCACATTCCATTTTTAGGTGTACGCAAGTCTTTAATGTGAAAGGTTTTGTGGGGACGCAACGCGTGCGCAATCTTAAAATTTGCAATCTTACTCGCCGAAGGCTGCCCTACTTGCTTGATTGTTTTATGTTGATAGCTTCAGCAACCAATTGCTATGATCCATGAAAAATCCTTTTCTGGCTACTAGGCCAACGTGTGCAGGTATAATATCACCGACTTACATTGTGAATGGAAGTAAGTAGCCAATATTTTGGGAAAGCTTCATCCAACGACTCCATTCAGTTCGAAAGAATGAAAAGTCATGACAGCTCGGAAGGCGTCAGCTGCAAGGCTCCGATGTTAACAAGAATGTTAACTATATATCCATTGCGTGGAGAAGGTAAACGCACCTGATACTCCTGTTCCCATGACTATCCCATAGTAAACGAAGGCGATTGCGTTTCATAACGTGGGACAACTTAATTCACGGAGGTCAGCATTTTCCCCTATCGGAAAGTCTAAAAGCGGCGGCTATTGCCAATTATTATAGGAATTGAAGAACCGGAATGAACAGTAAGGGTGTCTCCTTCCAATGCCTTAGCTTTTGCAACTGCTTTGTTTGCAAAGTTTCTCAATGTTTAATGAACCTTCGATGGGCGTATTTTATTTGGGTACTAGGCTACAGTCTTTGGTTCGCGTATTCTTTTTCACATGTAAGGGCAAAAGCAAAAGCTTAGAAAGGAACTGACATTCTGAATCAAATAATGTAAAATGCGTTCAAACTTAAAACGGAAGCGTAGCAATGAAAAGGTTACTAGTCGTTTTGCGTAGATTCCGCTCCTTCGCAAAAATGCCAGTTATTTTTCTGAGGCTATATTAACGTTCCTAATGTTAAATAACTTGCTTTTGTAAGAACTAAACTGCTCCGTTCCACACGGACCCTCGTATGATGTATAGCCATGCGAAAACTGGATTAACGTGTGTGCGCTAGCTCGGTCATTTGCGGGTGCCACCGGCGTCAACCTCTACGCATTATTACCACCACAAACTGTCATCGGCAAGGAGACGGTCTTTCTATCGTCCTGTACATTCAGGAGTGATGGTGGTTCAAATATAAGAGCGGTAAAGGGGTTTGCTGCGTACTGCTTGTTTCTATCTAAATCTAACTCGCTAGTTTTTTGGCTAACGACTCATATTCATCTTTTCGGTACTACTCATTAGGGATGTCCGCTCCGGCAACGTTCGCTGGCTTACAGGCATTCCAGATAACAAATGGATATTGTAGGACATAGTTCGGGCCTGTGAAATCAACAGGCATGATACTGTATTTAACGTCAACAAGCCTTGTTTCTTCTTGCATGTTCTCGACGATGACGCATGTGTGCAGGGCGTGCGTATTAATGTACATCTGACTTTCAGGACGTAAGCAGGACGGAGAGGGGTTTCAAACTGGCGTTTTCGGCCACCCACTCGCTAATGTCTTCCTAAGTGCTTTAGATTCCGTGCTGTTTATAATGTACTTGTGCTAGCTGTAATGCCAGTTACATTGAAGAGACCTCCAGGCACTTCTCATCACGGGCCGAAGAGCATTTAGGCAAGGACAAAGCCTCGCATATAAGTAAGAACTTGCAGGGAAGTGACTGAATGAATGTATATGCTCTGAACAGTGTTTTTCTATGTTAGGTCAAGCACCGTCTGATTTCCCGAGGACGTTAACGGAGGCGATGCGTGTCCACTGGGAAAGTTCCAAACTAAGCACCCAACTCAATCACCTGACCCTAACTTTATCTGTCTAGTGCGTCTCTTCTCCACCTGCCCATCTTTGCTTCTTCCCCTAGCTATCTTTGTAGTCAAGGTACCGGAACAATTTGATTGACTGCCAGTAAAATGTAGTTTCCTGTTAAATTATGTCTCTCGCGCGTGTCGCGTTCGTCATGTTAGCGGTTTCTTTACTGTTCGATCTATGGGCAGAAGTATTCACGCCTATTTCGTACAAATATCCTTTGCGAAATTTGCTTGGTTAAATTGAAAATAATGGTTTGTCAAAACATCTTCATGAAATTAAAACGAGTTGTTTTTCTTCTCAAAGCAATTGCCAATGCGCTTTACTTCGATCTCTCAAATCCACTTTTCATTTTTTTTTTTGGAAGCTTAATTGTCCGATTACTTGCTCAGTCCCCAATTTACGCCGCCAGATGTCGAAACCCGCGAGAAATTACTGGTTTGATCTACCGCTCAGTCGCGGGATGTGGCAGCAACAAATAGATGCTTGCCCACCTCAGCATTCTAGGTGTGGAGAGAAGCACGGAGAATGCCTGCTCGATACGTATGATTTTAGCTTACGTATAATTTGAACATAACCTGCTAATGCCAGCATTTTTTAATTTTTTAATTTCTTTATTTATTTTTATTTTATTTATGGTATAGCTGTGTTAAAAAAAAAAGGCTATTTGGGTAGTCATTAAAGGTGACCTAATAAGAACGGTCTTGATCAAAATGCACAAATAGCTTCGACGATCAGAGGATCGGAGCTAGGTATAGGGATAAATCTATAAGAGGCTAGCAGCTAGGTATAGGGGGAAAGCCACCCTTACACACACACACACACACAAACACAAACACACATACGCTATGCCTAACCTTAGCCTAGCCCGAACGTTACACGACGATCCCCGTCTATTTAGCTGCCCCTAGCTTAGCTCTTGACGTTCAGTGTATATATATATATATATATATA
>QQSS02208686.1:0-11571 GCA_003687565.2 Craspedacusta sowerbii
TAGATAGATAGATAGATAGATAGATAGATAGATAGATAGATAGATAGATAGATAGATACACAGATAGATAGATAGATGCACAGATAGATAGATACACAGCTAGATAGATGGTAAGGTAGCATGTCTTGCGTGACATGCGTTTCCTTGTTCGTTGCCCGTTTCTGCCTGCAATCTTTTCTTGTTGAAGCGGCCCTTCGTAAACTCTTAAAGCTTGTTCGTTTGTATTTTTGCCGCACCATTTAGACGTTCGTACGTTTGTCCGGCCGAAAGCTCTTTAAGCAATCTGAGTAGAATTTAGAGTAGAGTACTTATACCTATTGATCATAGCCACCAAGGGGGCAAGTTCCCGCTAATAGTTCTGGTATTTTCCTACTTGGAGGTTTGCATGCTCGATGTCACATCGCTGGCAGTTCCAAATTGGATCTATTTGTTTTTCGTCACATATTTCCTATTGTAGTAGCCTTTGTAGGGATGAAAATATGTTCTTTTATACGTTAAATGTTGATGTTGTTGTGGGTATCGTATTTTGTGTCTTTCGTGGCGGTATTAAGATTTACGTCAGTCGACTGCCAATCCGTCAACATGCCCTAGTCGATGTGTTGTGGTGTTGTTTACGCGACGTCGATAATTTGTCTGCGGTTGTTGTAGTAGTTATTGCGCTGCGGGAACCAGCCGGTTATTAAAGCGGGCACGCTTGGCTGTTGTTTGCGTCTTGCTTTGGCAGTGCGTCAACAGAAACTCGATTATCATTGCGTTGCTACCGTGTTCCAAGCCTGCCCGTGTGACATCTGTGGTTCCACAAATCGGTTTTGCCGTTTCAAGCGATTGGGGTTAATCCAGGATGCGAACAGCGTGGCCTAATTGTCAATCGCATAACCGGAGCAGCTTCAGTATGCCTGTCAGTCGATTGTTTCCCTCTGCAACGGTGTTCTCGTGGCAGCACGTTGCTCCTGGTCATAATAAAAGAAATGATTGCTTCGCTCCGCTCCTTGCTGAGAGATCACAGCCATGTTTTTTTTGGTTGGTTTCCTATCATGCTCCGTTGCCGGGTTTAATTCTACCAAAAACTGTTTGCATTGTAGATGCGAGTTGCAACAACAACAACAAGACTTCTTTTTTTGTCCGTAAATGGAGTTCACAAAGATTTTTGCGAAATCACCAGGCATTAAATAGTTCACAAAATGACGGACTCGGAATTCCTAATATTTTTAGCTACGCGCTATTCATTGAGTTGCATGTTTCTAGATTTAGATGCATGGACCTTTGGCGGTGTCTCACATCGCTGGCGCTATTCTTTATCATGGTTGAGACTTTTTAATCTGGACAAGCGGTTGTGATCATATTTCTTTGTGAAAACATGTCTAATTCCCTTTTTCAGTTAGGCTCGCGTGTTTTTGGCAAAAACCCTACGGTAGTTAATAATGTTTGGGTGTGTCTTGGAGCCGATGTCGATCTTTTGGAGGGTGGGGGCTCTTGTTTCGTGCCTCTTGTCGACAGTCAAAAACAGACGGTTTGTGTTAAAACAACTCGAAAAGAACGAAATAGAGACTATTTTGTTATGCTATGTTCACTTCATCGACTATTCTAAAATTAATGTTTTTCATAGTTTTATATAGCTGTTTTTCAGGAGAAAGTCCTTTTGTACAAGGGTCCTTGTTATGAGCAGGAAGCTTATTTGGAGTTCTTCCCAGCTCACTCCCTCCTCTCTGACCCCGCTTCTGTAAAGTCCAGGTAATTCCTCCTCCTTGACCCAGCTCGAGTGGTGCCCTGGCGCTTCCTCCTTGACAATATCATGGGTATTCCATGACAGCTCGCGTGTCGCCGTGTCCTTTGTGGTGGGTGTGGTTCTTATTGTGTATCCGGCTTGTCTTCAGGTGTGGAAACGCAAGTGGTTCGTCCTGCGACGCAAGTCATCGCAGGGCTCCCACCGGCTGGAGTACTACCGAAGCGAGGAGGCGTGTCTCCACGCGGAGAACAAGACCATTGTCTCGCTGCACACGCTCGTTCGAATCGAGAAGGGACCGAAATCCCGCACGCGGCGCCACGCGGTTAAGCTCCTGTTTCCCGACACGTTTCTCTTCTTGGCGACCGACAGCGACAGCGACATGCGAGAGTGGATCAGACTCATCAAGAAGCTAGTGCTCCCCGCCCCGAAGCCTACACCCGTCTTTCGCATTCCGCAAGGTTAGTCCTCCATCAGCGTGCAGGGGCCGTCTCGGGCTGTGGAGTATGTCTGTATGGTGGAAAGGTCTGTATTGCCATGGGGGCGTATTGCGCTCGACTTGCCATGCGAATCAGGTGTGAGTGTCTAATTTACCGTGAGCGGAAGAATTCATGTAATGCATGTAGTTTTTATTGTGCATGTAGGTACTTTCCTTGTCACAGTCATTCACACTGAGGACTCGGAGCGCATGGGCTTGGTCGGCGATTTTCTGCTGAGCGTGTCGCCGGAACAAGTTGCTTTACGCCGCAAAGATGGTACCGACAGCAGCGAGGCGGCCATTGCTCGATGGGAGCTCGACGACATTCCAAGATTCCGCTTGCAAAAGCTGAACCATCTGAACGACGCGGAAAAGATTTTCATCATCAACGTTGGCAGGTATACTAGTCGAGCTTTTTTTTTAACGGTGAAGTCAGCGCGCTGGGTATTCTTTGCGATGGCCAGCTTTCTCGTCCGGAGCTTTTGACTGGCCGGTTTCCGAAAGCAAGCAACGGCTGTTAAGGCTTGGAGTGTTTAAATGCTATGAGTTTAGCGGAAGTCGAGAAATTTCTCACAAGGTTTCCTCGTGGTTACACCTTAGGTTGTTCGATTGGAATGAGTTCAACGCAAGTCGAGAAATTTCTCATTCGGTTTTCTCATGGTCAAAGCTTAGGTTGTTCCATTGCAATGAGTTCAGCGCAAATCGAGAAATTTCTCATTAGGTTGAAGTCTGATGTGAAGTCTTCGGCGAGTTTTATCCCTAGCGGTAGGTTGTTAATGAATAAGCATTTTGTGTTTGTGACTATGATGTACAGTGATTTTTGAAAGGCAGGATTGTGTTCCGCTTGCGGCGTAGCTGTTGCTGGACTCGCCTTGATCTCCGCAATAGACTGCATGCATGCGCTCCGCATTTCCATATCATTTCGTTCAGGACTAGTCAAGGTGCTGACGGCGAGTACCAGTTTCTCACGCAGAGCGGGCGAGAGATTCTCGAGACCGTCAAGTCGCACACGAAAAGACGGAGTCGCAGCCATGACGACTCGCCTCGGTCCAGCCCCCTTGGTGACGTCACTACCGCCTCGAACTCGAACTCGAGTTGCAACCTGGACCACCCACGCTCCCGGTCATCGTCGTCCCCCAGCCACACGTCAAGACACTCGAACTTGGGCCACAGCAGTGGTGGCTCTCGTGGTAGTGCACGCGATAAGGGTGTGGCTGGAACTGCTAGTAGTGTGGGTACGGGTCTCCATGTTGGTGACACGTTGTCCGCAGCTGACCAGGAGCCTGTCGCGGGTAGCGAGCTAGCCGATCGGAATGGAACCCCTTTAGCTTGTAAAGACTCCGTTGAGAATTTCGTCGATGCATCGGCTGGTTTGCTTTCCTCTCCTGTTGCATTGTGAAGATGGACGGAGTGATGCTTGGACGTGCTGGGAACCAAGTGAGATGACGGGTGTGATTTTTCATAAATGTGCGTTACGTGTTGCCAGGTGCGCGTGGCGCGTCTTATAATTTCTTATAATTGAAAAGCTGCTTGGTTATTATTTTTCGTTTATGCTCTATCTGCTTTTTTTGATTATCTATAACCTCGTTTCTGGCCTTCGTTGACGTCCCGTATAATATTTACTAAGATGTATATATCTTAGTGGTCCCTGGGATTCCTTACTTCTCAAAATATTCATTGTCATTTTCTGATTTTTTTTTTCCAAGTGCCTCGTTTTCTCTCGGAAACAATTACTCTCGGTAAAGGGAAAGCCAGATTTCGTCTCAGTTTCGGATTTTGTCACATGCGCAAATGAGAATAATGTTTTCTCGTTGTTGCCACACCTTGGCTAGTTATCACGCGACAAGTCTGGAAGGTGTATGGGCGTCAGCGAGATATTTTTTTCCTTGTTATTTAACGGAAATGGTTTAGCAAAAATTTCATTTCTTTCATTGAATATCCGTTGCTCGTATTTGAGTTGGGATGAAAGAGTGTTTACGTAATTTTCTGGTTGGTCACTTGGATTTACGTCTACGGTAGAAAATAGTTAGCGACGTACGCGAGAAAGTTATTTGTAAATAATACCAAAGGTTTAGCGTGTAGTTTTGACACTGCCCTGTTTTAAGCAGGAGCTGTGCGTCGACCACATATTTATAGTTTTTGTGGAAAAAGAGTTGTGCTATATGATTGCTAATCTTTTTGTGCCTTGCTAATCTTTGTCTATAGAATAGGAAAGATTGAAAATGAGTACTTGCGAGTGGGAACTAACTATAGATGATAGATGCATAAATAGATAGGTAGATAGAAGAATTGAGTAGATTGATACTTTCGCATGAATAGATAGATAGATAGATACGTACATAGATAGATAGATAGATGGATGGATGGATGGATTGATGGATGGATGAATATATCGATGGATGGATGCATGTATGGAAAGGCGCCAGATCTTCAGAGAGACGGGGTGAAATACGGCTGTAGATTTGATAATAAATGCATTGATGGATTTATTGGACGCTCAGGTATTATGAAGGGCGCCTGAAGAGTTGAACGGAATAGCAATAACAACAAAAAATTAAATCTATATCTTGTTTCGGTAGGAGCATCAGTCTATTGTACGACTTCGTTTCTGCATCATCAGTTGGTGAAGCGTTTATCTAGAGCAGGGGTCTCCGACCTTTTCAGTCCGCGGGTCGCATTAACTGAGGTACTATAGGTTGGGGGCCGGATATAGTGTTAGGTCAAATAAAGTAGAATCGGTAGTAATGTTATTTTTATCTGTATACTCAAAGCACGCGCATATGATGTGGGTTTGTAAACCAAAGCATCATGTCTGAAAATAGTTCGCCTAATAGGTTTCTGTACTTTTCTTTATGTTGTCATCCGCAAGCCGGAGTAAAAGACCTCGCGGGCCGTAGTTTGGAGACCCCTGATCTAGAGCATGGTTGGTTGGTGAAGAGCAAGGAGTTCCCCGGATGCGCAGTCCATCGATCGTTGGTGACAGCAAATGAGGCCTGTCGTCTTATGTTGGTTGAGCCTCTCAAGGAGCTAAGGAGCTCGTTGCGTGCCCTCGAAGTGAGGCTCGGACGACTGGTCGATGCTCCAACGATCGTGAAATCAACATCGCACTGTCCCGTGTTACCAGGAGACACCCAGCGTACGACGAAGTCTTACTGTGCTGCTTAGGTCTTCTTAGGAGATTCGCCAAAAAGGGTAGCCACAAAAACTTGTCACAAACCCTGCTTGCCCACCGACCGCCGTGTGGAGGCAGTCCTAGTTGGTCTAGAGCATGTCTGCCGGAAGCAGGATGGTCTTGCACAACGCTGATCAGGATCCCAAGTTGTTCCCCCTGTTATTAAAAAAGCATCAGAATATGGATGGTAGTACTGCGTCTCGGGTACAGCTGGGTATCATGGTGCACGGATCTGGATGTGTGTTTCGTATGAATCTGTTGCTTTTCTATGGAGACACTAAACCGAGACGTTCGTCATCAAAAGGAGAGAACCCCGAACTGGGGGATAGCTGTCTTCTCAAAAGCGGCACCCTTCGCTAGGTCCCCGGCGCATGAAGCCAGGCAAAGCTGAGGCCCAGGTTGCTTGGGTTCAGATCCTCATCGACTGTACGGTTCCAAGTGCGTGAGGGGTGTCCTTGTGGTCTCTTCCAGTTTCCTCTTCCAGGAGGTCTGTTCTTAATGTTGTTGTCTGTTAGTGACGGCACGAAAGGCTCGGTAGACTGAAACTTTAATAAAGTCCTAATATTGAGACCATGTATGGCCACTTCGGAGGAAATACCGAGTGAGTCTTCGGAGTACCGAGAGCATGAACTTCCATGAAGCGACGCCTGGCACTTCGTAGTTCATGAATGCCAACGAAGTTGTTGCTAAGGAGAATGAGCGGCCGTGCTAAACTTTACCGTGCATCAAGTATATAAGATATTGACCGCGTAGCTGGCCAAGTCGTATTGAGTATTTTTTTTTATCTCTGAATTCTCTTACAAGCTTGAATCGATGCACTTGTCTAATCAATTAAGAAAATTGATTGCATGATGTTTTTTCCTGTGGTGTGCTTAAGGCGCAGTTCTTAATGGTGTTCGCTTCACCAAGGCGGTTTAATATCTCCGAGTGTTCTGTAGGACTTCACTTCTTGCTTGTGGTGCGGCAATTACTTGGCAATTCGCCCTGCGGCATGCAACGGTTATATAGCTGCGTAAACATTGAGCTGCGCTTGCACCAAATAACTGTTATTAGGTCAATGTGGCATTCAGAAAAAGAGCTTTTCATTCAGTTCATAATCTTAATAATTTCTTCGTTTGTGGTAGGAGCTTCGAAACACTGAGCCCTTGTCTTGCTTCACCGAAGAATTTAGTTCTGAATAAGGAATGTGTGAATTCCGATATAAAAATTTACTTCGAGACAGAAAGTTTCGAAAATTTTCTTCTGATAGACGTGGGAAAAACGCTAATTTTTTTTAGTTGAATGGCTTTTGTGCCAAAACGTCAGAAACTTTTGCTTCTCGATCGTCTGTGGTATACATTTTGGTTGGCTCCTACTACTACCAAGGCTGTGGCAGTTCTAAATATTGTCTCTGTTGCAAAAAATGTACATTGATAATATTTTAAAACTTTGCAGACTTCACCTTTGCCACTCAATGCATATGTATGTACCTCCACCATACTGAAGAGAAGGCATGCTAAGACAATGGTCGTCAAGTTTTGTAATTCAGGACGGCTTTGCAAACATCAGTCATAGAACTCAATGTTTCTATTCAACGAAAAAGTAAATTTGTAGTAGGCGATTTTTAAACTTTGCTTTCGAGCCTCAGATTCGATCGCGTATATAATTGGTTGGTTCGTGTGGGCTAGAGCCCAAAGGTCTATCTAAATGACCCGATAATTTATTCGAGTGCCGGTTAACAGTAATTTCGTTTCGATGTCATCCACAGTCAAGATCTTCAGATAATTGTGTCATAAGGTGGTTAGCATCCTTTATTACGACATGAAACAGCTTTTTGCTGAAGGGATTCTTCTGCTTATCATAAATTGCCCGATGCAAATTGCTGTAAACGTGTTTTATAGATCTCTGGTTTGTCTTTCGATCGTTGCATCAACGTATATCCCCAACTCGAACAAAAGCAAAAGTGGATCATTGCGCAGATCGAATGGCAAGTGACCCTACAAAAAAACGAGCAACTTAGTCTAGTCTAGACTAGTCTTAGACCAATCTTAGACTACTCGCGCCTTAGAAATCTAGACATATGGGGGATGGGTACGGCCCTTTAGTCTATCCCAGGACAGAGTCCCGCCAAACATATATTTTCTAGAAGATTACCGCCAAATAACTGGAGCACTTCCTTACGAAGTGTCCAGCTGCCGATACAGCGCAGTGGATCGTTCGCGCTTTCTAGGATCGTCTTCCGGTCGTATAGCCGACCTCTCCTCCAGCGTCTCAATCCGATTATCTCTCCCAATGCACTCGCATATGTTCTATGTTTGTAACGCCACCAAGGCCGCATCCGAACCAATAGGATTTTTCGTTGGTTTTGTTTGGAAATACGTTCGAGGTGTGTCGTGGCTGCAGTGTTAAAAGAAACTTCTCAGTAACAATCCAACAATCGGACAATGCGGATTAATTCGGTTCGACGGATTGACGGCGATGGAATTTTGCTCGCCTTATAGGGCGGATTTCTACACAGTTGTGTACGATTTGATCGGGCCTTTATACTAATTATATTACTTAATGAGTTATGAAACGCTCGTAACTCGAAATTTAACCTTGCAAGTCAAACCCTGTCGCTACGCTAAGGTCATCTTGACCATTCGCTGGGAACTCGCGAAAATCCTGATAAAAACCGTTCATAAATCTTTGTCGAGCCAGGCAACCAATTTTACATCCTCAGGACAACTACGTTTTACCATAGACATGTCTAACGCTTCCCATAGAGGTCATGACGACAGCCTATAAGCCAAAGGAAACGCAATTCGGGACTTACTCAGTTCACGCTTCAAATGTAAATCTTTGCATTCGATTTCACAAATGCAAATCTTTGCATTCGATTTCGCCAAGTCAACCCGCGTATTATGGAAGTGGCGCTCAGCTAAGCGAGGCGAGCATAAATTACAGAGCGTTCCAAACTGGAACTTCAATTTCCACGTTGGATCTAGTGCTACTGAGAAGCAAGTTGTTGCCCAGAATATATTCATTTATTGACATCCGATCATTACAACAACAACAGTTTTTATTTCTCCCAAATAGCAAGATAAAAGTTAGCTTCTGCTAGATGATCCAAATGAACGGCTAATTAGAAAGGAGGGTCTTCTTTCTCATTACGCAGCCTTTTTTACGTTCAAGCCAAAGCGAGCCTTCATAATTTTTCGTTTGCATTTTATCTATATGCCCAGCTGATTAAACTTCTAAAAACAAAAATCTCCTCCAACAAGCAGAAAAGCGTCAACAAAAGCGCAGCAACATCAGAGTTCGGGTTCCCAAACGGATGTAGAAAATCTTTGGTTACGAGGAGCATTTTTTCAGGTTAACTTTCTTTTGCACTTCGTTTGCATGCTTTGCGGAATATTTCGTTGTGATACGTTGCGATTAACGGGGTGCAATTTGGAATTAAGCTTAAACCGAGATCACACTGATTCACAACTATAGTCAACGGCGATTTCGATCGCAGCTAATTGGTGCGGCAGGAGAAACTGTTACGGAATCTTAAGTATTCTGAATATTTAAAAAATTCTTTTGCCACTGCTTTAATTGTATACTTAGCGTAGCCATCGGAAGACCTAAGCTTTGAAAATTAGTCCTGAAGAAACCCAGCTTATCATGTTTGACGATATAGTGCAAATGCGGCTCCCCACAAAGCCTTGAGGCTAAGCATATTGCATTCATCGAAACGAGTGCCGCCAAACATTATTTCCGGTAAGGGAGCTCTCCTATTCTTCCTAATTGGACCCAGAAATGCGACCGCAGAGCCTATTCTCGCTTTTAAGCTATTCCTTAGTTCTTGGAGATTAGATTGTCAATACGGTAAAAACTCAACACCTTGGAGTTGCCTGAATATATGCGTGCGCATTGGAGATTGGGAACTGAGGAAACTATAAGGACTCGATGAATCAGTTTAGTGAGTTTTGCTCGATTTAGCATGGCGGCTTCAAGGTGAGTACAAGCAACCTTTCTGTGCAAATTATCAAGAGCTGAGAGTAGATAGAACAAGTTTGCGCTCTCAGAATTCAGTATCTATAGATTTTCTTGACCATTCAATCGATGTTCCGTATATTTGTTAACATCTTGGCATCTCTACGTCTTTGTATCTTTACATCTTTGCATTAATGAATGAAAGAACAAACGAATGAACAAGTGAATGAATGAAAGAATCAATCAATCAATCAATCAATCAATCAATCAATCAATCAATCAATCGATCGATCGATCAATCAATCAATCAATCAATCAATCAATCAATCAATCAATCAATCAATCAATCAATCAATCAATCAATCAATCAATTGATCGATCGATCGATCGATCAATCAATCAATCAATATATTTTTTCACAATATATCAAACCATAACCAATACAACTCCAAGAAATTTGGATGACCTATTCTAGTAGTGGCTACCATATTCACGAATTATATTCATTCTTAAATTGATATACATTTACCTGCTTCATGAGGATCTTTAAATGAGATGACATACATTCTGCTTCAGTGTCATTATGGTGAGTCAAAATTTTGTGCTTTATTTAATGGATTTTACTGTTGCAACTCTACTGGTTTAGTTGTGCCCCATTTAAAGATTTGAGATTGAGGCCATAGTGGTTGGCAACTAGACGATTCCAGTCAGCAATGCATTTACTGGTTATCGAGTTATCTCCATACTCTTCACTACGCTTTTATAAATCTACCATTTACTTCTTTAGTAAGTGCCACGTGCAGTGGGTCTGATATGACATAATCTCGCGGCAGTCAAGCTTGCAATATGGCGGCCTGTCTGCAGCTGCTACTGATGGGGACGCTTTCGCTGGAACATCATTTAGTTATTATTATTATTATTATTATTATCAACACAGTTGCAGTTAAAAACTGAAAAAAAAATCAACCTAATTCGTAAGCGTCCTAATCGGTCCTGCATCTTTGGCTGCAACGTCTTACAGCGACCTGGCATGAGGGATTAGTTGGTCATAATCACGTATTGTCGAACTTAACGCGGTTCAGACATTTCTTTACTTATAAACATAATCGAGCAAGACATTGCGTGCGCATGCAAACTCACAGATATGTCTGGTTTCTACCATGATTTGAAAGAATCAAGATGCTAACAGCGTCTCGGAAAGCGAACACTTAAATGGTTGCCATGCTGCAAAGTATAGATATCAGCCCTCTGGCGGTGATTGTCTTGAATCAAACATAGGGCCGCGACTTAGCAACTAGGAGGTTAGATTATCTAACCCTTTCCCTAGCGAAGAGTCACGAGCAGGACCTGGAACTGCAACATTTAGGCTTTGGGGCCGTGACCCACCAGGATCCATGGAAATCCATAATCGATAATACATTCCGTCGTTAATCATATTAATTTGAGGCTTTTAAATAAAAATTCTTGAAATATCCTCTTTACTTCTTGCCTTATTTCATAATCACTGAACAAAAAATCCTCGAAAAAAAATAGGGTCCTTGGACCATACAATAAATCGAATCATTGACAGAAAAATTAATTATGTTATGCAAAGAACCCTTTTCAGAAAGGAGTTTTAATAATATATAGGGCTCATAATGTAATCCTTACAAAGAATGAGAGGACAAATAAATGTCAAGCGCAGGGCTATCACTGCCAATCTTATACAACTTAATTGTGCTAACGATGTGATAGCCTACCATTTGCTGATGAAAAGACTGTTAATTGCTCGTGTAATCACAACCTAAAAGATGTCTTATTTATTCCAGATTTTGAGTTGGCCCTGTCACAATAAGATAAGTTGATGTTCGTCGTTAGGAACTTATTGAACTAAGGCTTGAGTGTGACATTTTGGAAAGCCTTTTTGAGGCGAACTATGCAATACCTGTACACAGAAACTTAATCCGGGTCAGTTCCGTTTTTTTTTTTTTTTTTTGTAAAGCTTTCCATTTAATGTCAAAAAGGCAGCATAAGTGCTTTGGAAATTGTAATTTGGCGTACAAACTTACCTTACGGCCCTAGGAACTAGAAAATCAGGGTCACTTTGCCCTCTACGCACCAACTGAAACCAGCTAGGGCACTCCTTGCACAGCTTGCTCCAAAGTCACATGGCGTATGGCTGTTTGACCTGGGGAATAGCTGAAAAAAATATCATCGACAGAGTTTATAGATTACAAAAACAAGCAATCAGGATCATAACATTTTCAGATTATAAAGAGC
>QQSS02208708.1:0-11570 GCA_003687565.2 Craspedacusta sowerbii
AAAGCGTTTAAATAAGAGGGCGTGAATACACCAATCAGTCAATAACTGACGTTACAAATGCTCACTCAGCAACCGATGGAAAATTCCAAATGGGACGACACAAATTAAACTATCAATCAACAATAAAAAAAACACGAGGGAACAACAGCTGTATGCAAGCGCGCGCAGATACTGAGGTGAGAACGAAGCAAGTAAGAAGGAGAGTAGGAAAGAAAGGATAGAGCTAGATAGAAAGATTACGTGCCAGATGGTTAAGGTGGGCGTTTAGGTTAGGTTTTATCCATTGAATAAACATGACCTCCTTCAGTTTACGCTGAGAATCTGTTGGGGCTCAGTCTAGAACAGAAAAACAAAGATCAGTACACTGGCGCTTACAGTCATCATTCGCTTGCAAATGCTTGAAAATGTGCAACGACTTATCTCTTCCCAAGTGCTCATCAATCCGAGTTTTTAGGTGCCTGGAGGATTCGCCAATGCAGCAGGCGCTACAGCCAGCGCAAAAAAAATTCATAAATAACTCCAGATCGTAAGCACATGGAAAGCCGGTCCTTTAAAGAAAAGTAAGACCCAGACTTCAATGAAGCAAAAATAAGTATAACATCAATACCTACGCAGATATTGACTGATTGGTGTATTCACGCCCTCTTATTTAAACGCTTTTAGGTAATTTTTTGGGTTAGTTGAAAATGATCAAAGCTGATCGATACATGTCCTACAAACTGAAAGGAGTTGTCTTTTTTCTTAAAGCTGTTCCCTCCTACTTGAACAATACTTAGGAACTCTTTGTTTTGAAAAACTCTGTACCACACGTCCCTCGAAAACTACAGTACGACCGATCAGTTAGGTTTCTTTATGTTTGAAATGTCAGCAACCAATATAAGAAGAACCATCGAGGGTCATTTACTTCTACTTTTTTTATGCCCTCATTACCACTATTCAGTTCATGAAATAAATAACTTTGTCCTTTCAGCAGAGCAAATCAGATCTTTCTTAACAAATCTTTCTTCCTGCACAGGCGAGAGTTCATGACCAACGTCCTTGTTAAGAGATGCGAAGCTTTTTGAGAAGACATTTAGTAAGGATGCGTACTGGGTGGGAACGCGCTCGTGCTAGCAAGTACCTGGCCTGCGTGCATAAGGTAACAGTGATTATTGCTGGCTAGAAGTCTTCAGCAAGCTTTCTCGGGTACTGTCTAATGTTACAGCTTTTATTACATGCTCGTATTGCAGTAACGGTAAAAGGGCTTTAGTTCTAGTTTGCCCCAAAACCTTGAGCAATCTAGGATTTATGGTCTTTTTACGACGTAGCGCTTAAATAAAGGAACAAAGGGCTTATGCTTAACTGTTACAACTTATTTCGGGCGGACCAATATAAATGAATAGTTACGGAAGCGCAGTATCAGTAGATTCAAGATTGGATTCAAGATTTCAGAATTCATTGTCTTCATCAACATGACAAATACGTACGTACAAAAAGATCTAAATTAGATGTGAAGGAGGGCTGATCATAGCTGTGCTACTCGGAATTGAATAGGCCTCTTTTGCTTTTTTGTCCATCTGTAATTACACAGAAAGTAAAGAAATAATCGCCAAATGCGAAAATCAACAAAAGCGAGTACAAAAGTACGTTTAACTATAGCCCACAGTTGGATAAATTTAGACATGATGTAATGTAATGTGGGTCTAGCAGGTGCAAGATCTTTTGACGATTTTAACATTTGGAAACCATTATCAGTAGTAAAAGAGAAAAAAAAAATACTATTAGGCAAAGAGAAGGGCACACATATGTCTTTTACATAGTGACCTGCTTAAATTAATATTTATTTTCATATCAAGGACTTCTTTCAGCATTATTATCACCGACGGTAGCAGTACCAGTATCAGTATCAGTATTATTATCAGTGTCGTTATTAATGTCAGTATCAATATCAGCATCACCATTAGTATCGGCATCAGCATCAGCATCAGCACATTAATTAAATCACTAAGCCATTGAGGGTCATATACTGCCAGCTGAACCAGTTGAGAAAAGCCATAAACAAGCACCAATTAATAAGTTCCTTTGGTGTCAGAAACCGAAAACCCGGAAAGCCAATTCCATTTAGCATCATCAAGATTCTAAAGTACTGTGATCGTAAAACCAATGCAATACCGATCCATGCGACTCGAATTCTTTTACATGTATGAATAATGCATAAAGTGACCTTTATATATATGCCGTTCATCGACAAACTTGATCTTGAGCCAATATAAGAATTTTAGCAAATCAAGCTCAACTAAACCACGCCCATACAAAACCCATCATCTTTTTTAATTTTATACAAAGTCCTCTCTTATGAGATCGGATTAATTAAAAACTCTAGGTGACCATGCTTTCAAAATCAGCAACTCATGGAGCTGATATCATAGGGATAAAACGAAGGTTGAAAATATTCTCATTAAGAGCCAGTTTCCTGAATTTATTGTAAATAATTGCACCAAGTCATACTTACAAACTAAACTGGATTCACCAGACCAACTTCCTAATGATGAAAATACGTGACAAACTTATTTTTAACTCCCAAATCTGGTTTTTGCTTCCAAAGTAGTGCTATAAATGCTTATTTAAAGGGCACTGACATAAAGGTTACGTTTACATCTTGTAATGCCGGTTTTTACTTTAGCACTAAAGATTGCTTGACAAGGGGTTAAAATTTTCTGTAAGTTGTACTGCTTGCTGCATTAGAGAGTCCTCCGGGCAAATTCATAACTCGGGTTGAGGAGCACCTAGGTGAGGACCAAAACTCCCATGTATGGAAGCACTTGCAGGATAGTGATTGTTATATCTTGTTCTCCAAATCGTGTTCGTCTGCTTTAGATCACGGGCCTTCTGATTTCCAGAGAAATTTGAAAGAGGTTATGTATATTTATTAGCTGAAGCCATCTTCAAACACTGAATTAACCATCCGACATTATCTCTCCCTTCTCTCTTCCCATTACTTAGCGCGATGTTGCTTCGTACGTTATTGACATTTTTTTGTCGATAACTACCGATTCGGTGTGACGTCAGCGGCCTTACCGACTCATGGCGAGATCTTTCGTGGATGAAAACATACCGTAAACATGGCCGCAATCCGATGAATCTATAGCACTATTTGCGCATTTAGACGTGTTTTGCAGCGGTTCAAGACGTCTAATGAGTACTTTGAGAAGCATAAAGGAGAAGCTTCTGTTAGATTTTTGGAAAAAATTAATGTGGCAGTTACAGGAATGTCCTTGCAGGCTACCTGCTGACGCTTGGGTGGTTTAACCCAAGGTTGTGGCCAGATATCGAATATCCAGATATCTAAAAGTATCTGATCGATTCTCAAGAATCTGTTGATATATAAAATCTCTTGGTCTTACCTTGCTTTGCTTTGCCTTGCCTTGAAACTGTTTTATTGGTATTTGCTGGAACTTACATACTCATGTCTGAATAAGAGAAAGACCTTCAAATAAAATAAAATCAAAGTTGTTCATTCGTAAACGATTGATAATTGAGTCTCATCCTCATCTTTACCTTACACTTCTGATGAGTGAAAGCGCCATTTCAAGGAGACCGTGTGTGAAAATTTTGGCTGACGTTTTTTCAAAACAATGGTAGCTGTGTACAGTAAAGCAGTGATGAAAGTCAGGAAGGGCTTGAGGGGTACAAGTGGGATTCTTGATGGATTATCTGACAAAAAGACACCAATTGCCCTGAGCTTCTTCCCTGACTACTGTCAACTGTATCCTTATGTGTCTATGCAACCTCTATTCCTCTGATAGAAGTGCAGAGGCTATTGCAAAAAGATTTAATGACATTTATTCTTTAGACGCGTCCTAGAGTAAAGGCTTCGAAGTGACTCCTTGCTTTAAAAAGTCTTGCATTCTAGACACACCACTGTATCCAATGCACATGATGTACTCCATTGCAAGGGTAACATTTTATTTAAGTCAAGTATCTTTAAAATAAATTTCAATTCTTCGAAACTTTGCGCCCGGCAATACTTTGTGGAAGCGAACTTGAAAAAGCTGCTCTTGAGAGTTATTATTAAAAAATCAGTAGCTGCCATGCTGATTTAAAAATCAAGACCAAAGTGCTGCGATTTCATGAAACATAGCACTTTCTTGGTGCATTGGCCGATGCATAAGGTACGTGCAAATGCGTTGAAAAATTTATTATTCAAAATGAAGTGGCCTAACAAATATAAAGACATGGACTCTATTTGGCTACATGTTGAAGATGCAAACTTTTACCTGGACAAGGATTTGATTTTGAAGGGTGGCCGTAAATGCATGACCCTGGTCCACATGTAGACGCATTTATTTGGTGTCCTTTTGACACATGGACTCCAAACTTCTGTTATGCTACAGAGGTTTCATGCAATCAGAGATTTTCTGACTCAATGTGTAATATAAACGAGCAGTTTATCGTTACCATAAATAGTTACCACCAAAAATGTAGAAAGTGAGTATGAGGGGAAGGAGGAAGAAATCTTTTATTGCTATTGCCAGAAAAAAATGCCTGGTGATTATTGCCTGAACCCACATTTTTCCACTTCTCTGCATTCTCGGTACGATCTGGAAATAGACGAAATGACTTCCCTGCCTTTCTCGTCCTGTTAAGAATCGATCAACCGACATCCATGCAACTTGTAGGTATTCTCGAGTTGACCAATTACAGTAGCTCCTAAGCAAAATTTGGTTTGTTTTCATACAGCGCTGTTGCAATGGACCAGTTGCCAAGCGTAGGCGAATCGCTCCAAATATGTGTTTAGCGCTTTCAGCAAGTTGTTAATTGTCAATGAAAAGAATAAATCTAATAATGTTTGTGACGTTTCGGTCTCTTCTCGGCCTATCTCCAGACTAAGTGAGCAAGAATACAAAAAAAAAAAAAGAAAAACAAAACAAAACAAAACCAAAAAAAAAAAAAAAACAAGCCGAACGCACATGGCCAGACTCTCATCTTCAAAGTCGAGCTAAAACAGCTTCAACCTAATTGAGTCTGCCTGTGCGCTAAGTGATCGAAATAATGGTGCGAGATCATCAAGCTCTCAATTATTACGCACTCCCCTTAAAACCGACACCTGCTCAGAGTTGTAAATCAGAGGTGAAGATCGAAATTGAACGGAAATTGATGAGTAGCCAAGTGTTGAATGATTGAGCTCGACTTTTGCTTGCGTTCATAGAAGCGTTGGTGCAGGTTGCGGGTTGTCATGCCGATATTGCCAGCGTCGCACTAGCCACATTGAGATTTATTTTTTAAAAAACGCATTGTTGACTCACAATCTTTGCGTTTGCATCGTTTGGTCTAAAACTTTCGCCAACTTGTCTGCTGGTGAATACTGGCTGAATTGGTACCCGCACTTTATATGCCAGATCATATAGACGGTGCTTTACATTGCGCGCACTTATTTCATCTCTATGAGGAATAATGAATCGCGTGATCTCATCTGCGAAACTACCATCCAAGTTACGTTGGCGTGCAATGCACATTTTGACAAAGTCACATACAATTCGAAAGCTGGCGGGTAGGCTAACTTTAGACATGTTGTGCGCAAGTTTTCGACTTGTTCGTTAAAGGCGGATCAATCGCTACTCAAACGATACGCTCTGTACAGCATCGACTTGATTAAACATTTGTTTTAATGTCCGTATAACTCTGGAAGTACAGTAGGAGACCAGTGTCCGTTGGCTTAAGAAAAAGTGATGTAGACAGTATTCGCTTTGCCGTGTTTATTTACGTGCAACAGAATGAGATACCGTCATTCTGTTCCAGTATGAGTTTTTTACCAGTCGTCTTTAAAAGCTTTTTCAACAAGTATTTCTATTGTCTCATCTACTGGCACATTCGTGAAAAGTCACGTGACATCGTACGACACTAGTATTTCACCTGGCCACATAGGCTTTCCGATAGTTGGATCTCAACGAAATCAAGAATTCTCTTATTACGTGCTCATTTGAAGCCAGCGGTTTTAAAAGCTTGTTTAGCAATTCTGCCAATTCGACGATGTATGTTCTAGTTGCGAAAAGTATAGATCTCATGGCTAGATCCAATTTGAGTGTTTTGTCTAAGTTGTTACAGCAACTGATGTGCCAGAAATCCGCCCTAGCTGACGAGTTTCAACTATGAAAACAATCCGATTGGTGGATGACCATACACGAAGTTCTTTTGACAATGCCACCAAGACTCACCTCGGAAGTATTTACGAACTAAACGTCCGATTGGTCCGTAGGTGGTCTTGGTGGTGTAATGCATGTGAAGGTTACAATTTTCAGTATTCGGAGGAGTCGGGGCGAAACAGTCGGTTCGGAGGAGTTGGAGAGAGACAGTCGGGGAAAACAGAGTGCGGATTCGCAGTACATCGGACTGCTTACGTTTTTTGGGGAAACTTGGACACTAAAGGGAAGTGCTCCAGTTATTTGCGTTGGTTATTAGAAGAGATATATTTATTTGAGAAAGCTCTGTTCTGGGATCTAGTGGTGTGTCCCTTCCCCGGCTGTTCGCGCGCGACATGTAACCTGACTTTTTCGAAGCGTCACTAGGCATAAGATCTGCGCTATCATTCACTTACACTTTTGTTCGAATCGGGAACAACTGATGTTCTCCCTTCTTGAATGCGCATGGTCTATTCAATTACAAGGCCCAAATGTTAACTTTGAATTAAGTGCTGAGAATTACGCTTAAGGTTCTGTGCTCTTTGTGTTTAGCTCATGTTTTCAAATGACACACTATACTGGACCGGGAGTGATGCTTCCAAGTATTATTCCCAGTTCAAACGTCGAATCTCTGCCGCCTCCAATTAAATGATTTTAGTTCGACGCGGCTTAATTGCAACGTTTGAATCAGTTCTTAATTGTGTGTGCCAATGAACTCTAGCTCGGCAAACTCTCCCGATTCAGTCGAATTTAATGTAACTGCAGTCGACGCGGCTGACGTGCGACTTTGGAACTAAGCAAGAGGTCATGTCGATACGGTTTTTCTTAGATCCGGTGTTTCAAAAACAACCGTTATTTGAAGTCGCTGCAGCGTTGAATTCTGGGTAGGTTTGCATTGCTCACCGCAGACGTGCATTCATCCGCCGTTGGGATCGTAAAACCCTAGAGAATTTCCTGAGAAGGTCGAGGACTTGTAAAATCTGGCATAAATGGCTGTCGCTGCTGGTAAAAAGGCATCAAAGAAAGCGAGAGATTATGATGACATATTTATTTCGTTAGAAAATTGTATATTGCCTTTGGATAAGATCGATGAAACCCCATCTATGAAAGATGGCATTGATCGTGACATTGAAAGCGAGCTACGAGTCTTAGGCTGCGAGTTGATTCAAACTTCTGGCATACTTCTTAAACTACCCCAGGTGAGCTACTATGTTTTATTTTTTATCGAATTTATGGTTGTATGTTGCTAATTGTGTCCTTGATTTGAGATAATAAACAGGGCCATCGACACATGCGGCCGATTTCTCGCAACCCGCTTGTGTAGTTTATAAATTCGTTTTGCGGTTCAACTTGTTTAGGTTGCAATGGCAACTGGGCAAGTTCTATTGCAGCGCTTCTACTATTCAAAGTCAGTTGTGAAACATGACGTGGAGGTAAGTTTCGAAATGTGTTTCCTCATTCAGCTCCATTCATCTAAATGGACTTGTTAATGCCAATATCACGGCTTTTCGGGCAACAAATATATCGTTATCATGGAAATGTTCGGTTCTAGGGCACTTGCATTTTTTGGCCTGCAGGCATAACTGTTGTACTTAAAGATTTCACCAGTGTTAAGTTTGGTATGTGGTAAAAAATGAGTATTTTTGGCTCTATTGCTCGTAGTCTTTTATCCTAATCATTTTTTACTTCTTTAGGTGGTTGCCATGGCTGCCATATTTTTGGCTGCGAAAATAGAGGAATCTCCCAGGCGCATTAGAGATGTTATCAATGTTTGTCATCATATAAAACAGAAAATGCATCAGAAGTAAGTACTATTTATCTAGTTATGATTTGAATGTAATAATTTTTTAAATCTGATGCCAGCCTGTGTTGCCCAACTGATTCAGAAATATTTGGCCTTTTCTTTGGAATTCTGTCAGAAATTTAGTTTGGCTGAGGCCATTTTGTTTTTTTTGGTTTTTGGTGGTTGATTATTTATGAATGGTGGCAGCTGTAACATGGTAGCGTTTGAATATTGTTATGTGTATGTGACTTGCCAAGAACATATCCTGGAAATGACCAATGCTTTTTATTTTGTTAGTAAGTAGTAAGCATTGGTGTATCATAACATGTGCATTGTAAGTGATTTTTAGCATCGTGCGTGCATTGACTAGTCTATAGTTTTGATATTTTGATAGTTTCTTCTTAGTCAAGGTCCCCTGTCTATCTTCTTATTACAATAGACCTAGGCCATGTTTTGAATATAAGAAACATGTGAGATGCTTTTAAATTAAATTGTCTTGTTTGCAAGGCAATAATAACTATGATCTCTAAATCTTAGTGACTTCATACCCAGTCTAGTATTTTTGTTGCTTGTATGGCTAGCTATTCTCTTAAATAAATTAGGTATTGGCTTGTAACAGCACGTACGTTTTGACATTGATTGCATATACTAGATTAATGTGTGTTTTTGATTGTGTACATCCAAATTTTGGTTTTCTTAAATCTTTTATTTGTTTTGGCATGTGTGTATTAATATTTTTAATTTAGTGTTATGTTAATTGTCTTGGTTAGTGTTTATTAATATTTTTGTTATTTAGTAGATGTACTAATATTTAGGCACTTGCGGTTTTGTGACAGACCAGACTTGAGCATGTGACTTACCTAGATTCATCTAGATACCCAAAAAATAACGTGAATTATCATGTATTGTAGTGTTCTAGTAGAGAGCTGCAGTAGGTCACATTTACTTCAGAACGAAGGAACCTAGTGAAGTTCAGACTTGGTTTTGAAACATTCCGGATCTCTTTAAGCTTGCTCATTCCATGCTTAAGTCTGTTTGTCATTTGCCTATGCTGCCATAAGTAGTTCTTCTTGGTAGGCATAATCGAGTGTAATGCGCTTTTGTCTATTTTACTTGATGTCTTTGTGGGTATTCCCTCTTTTTCCCTCTTAAGTGGCAGTTAGGTTATTAGTGCATTTGGTCTCAATTTGTGGATCCTTGATTGTTTGGTCGCTTTTAAAGTGCCACTAAGAATGGCCTTGCCATGCATGATGATACAGTGCTCCAGAGTGCAGTAGAGAAGATACATATTGAAGAAAAAAATTCGTCCGCAAAGCACATTTGCTAGTGCTGGTCAGGTCTGAAGTTTTTGTTGTGAACACGAGGGCAACAAAATAGGTATGAGGGCAGGAATAAGACATTTGAGAGCTTGCTTGTCCTTAGAGATTAGGGACAAGAATTCCTGTTTATTTGAATGTAATCTTGGTGATAGAAAGTTTACATGCAATATATATCCTGCTCATGGGTATGAAATTCCAGAATTCCATTTTGAGGTGTCAAATATTTCTGGTGGGTGAAGGTATTACATGTGTAGAGCCAGTGCAAGCAAAGATTTAATTTCCCATGGTGGAGTTCTAAGCTGTTAACGTGGTGGAGTTTTAAGCTTAAAACAATTTTAGCTGTCCAGATCATTACACCAGCTTCACATCATGAGCTTCAAATGTGATAAACATGTAACCACTGTTATTATTTTCTTATTGATTATTCTCTGTAATTGCTTTATGATCTTTGGATTTTATTAGCTTTTGCTTTTCATTTCATGTAATGTTTGACATTAAATGCCCCTCTAGATGTAAGGCCACTCATATGATAGCCCAAGTTTGTTTTTGAGCTCTTTTCTCATAGCACTGAGCCAGTCAAGCTATGATTTTAAAGCGAAAATGTAATTCGATGTATCCACTGTGTTTCATGTTTCTAAGGACAGTGTATTGTTGCCTTTACAGTTCGGGTTACCACAAAGCCAAGTAAATCGGCTGATGTCCGCATTGACTTGCCCGCCAAAGCATCCATCATGTTCTGGTGCATGCTGTTGCCAACCAAACACTTGGTTACATGATGGGGTGCATTGTAATGGAAACCAAGGAATGTCAGGCAAGGCGGTTCTATATTACTTACGCATTGTCCACGAACCATGAGTGGTCGTTGATAGCTGTCACACGATTTGGTCTTTGCAGTTTTACTGCAATGGTAAAATATTTCCATGCGTAAAAGATCCACTCAAGTTTCGTGGTTCAAATTCTAAAATGGTCACATGTGCTGTATATGTTGTGTGTGTACTATTTTTTTTAGATAAGTTTGGAATGTGTTTACGGAACTATGGCTGAGTTTCTAGTTGTGTGCTTTACTCTTGCATGGACTATACCATCTCGCTTATTTGCGAAGGGACAGTTACCAACAAGTTTTGATGAGATATTAACGATGAGAAATTATTAAAAGGACATAACAGATCTAGATGCAGTCGAGGACTGAATTTTAGCGCATTCAAATTTGTTGCTATTGAAGAATTGTATGGGACACTGCTTGAAGATGGGGACTGTTTCATTTGTTTCTTCATGGGTGCTGATTAACTGATAGGAAGGCGAGGTAATGTTTTGTTGGGTGTGCTTTGTTATTCTGCGATTTTGTTTGTTTTTGCGCTAGTTTCTTTTGTTTTGGAAAGCCCTACCTGCTAAGCCATTAAAAAAGCATAAGATATTCAATCACATAAACATTGTACTTTAAAATGGAAATGACTTGCAGTGATGTTATGAGTGCATAAGTTGGCGGGTTTGCCTAATATAAATGTTATCTTGAAGTGTCTTGTGGCAGAACAATGACTTTTCAGGAACTTTCTGGAACTATAATGCATGTTATACTGCTTTAAAGCAAAGCTGGTAATAGGTTTTGGTGTGACAGTTCTGCTAAAAATAAAATGGCTAATGCGTAGCACGAATATGGTACCTCCAATGACATGGTGTTGCACATCTTTGGGCTAGGGAAATTCATGTGAGCTTGAGACGTTGCCAATATGCAAGTAGACGAGTAAAGAACCACAATGTTTTGCTGCTTTAACAGGCTAGCCTGATGTCAAACTATCGCATGATTTGATTGTCTCGGAAGTGTGTTCGTATCATTTCAAGCTGATGCTTCATTTGCCAATAGCACAGTGTGCGTATGCGTGTATTTTGGCATTGTGGATCTTCAAAAGCCACTAATAACAGTCGCTGGCTTGGCTTCTGGCAATTCCCTTGCAGTGCTGCCTTGTCTCTATATGTTTAAGGCCTCTTCTACCGAATATGCATGTTGACCATGGACATTGCCACCATGGTACCCTGCCTGCTAACTGTGACTGTTGTAACAGTTTGAAGGGATTCGTGAAACATGCCGTCAGTTTTCCCGCTTCAATGTGATGTTTTTATAGTAGCAGTGCTAGTAAAAGCAGCTGCAGCAGTGGTGGAAGTAGTAGTAGTAGTAGTAGTAGTAGTAGTGGTAGTGGTAGTAGTAGTGGTAGTGGTGGTGGTGGTGGTGGTGGTGGTGGTAGTGGTAGTAGTAGTAGTAGTAGTAGTAGTAGTAGTAGTAGTAGTAGTAGTAGTAGTAGTAGTAGTAGTAGT
>QQSS02208719.1:0-11570 GCA_003687565.2 Craspedacusta sowerbii
AATAATAATAATAATAATAATAATAATAATAATAATAATAATAATAATAATAATAATAATAATACCAATAATAATAATACCAATAATAATAATAATAATACAAACAAACGCAGTAGCATCAAATAGGTAATTACTTAAAGAAGAAAAACAACTCGCTTAAATTTCATGAACCTGTTTCGACATAGCCATTGTCATTTTCAACTTAACCAAACAAACTTTACAGTGATATTTATACGGAATAGACGTAAATACACCAATCGTTCATAGATAGAAGAATTAAAAAACACTTGCGCGATAAACGCAATGCGCGCGGAGAAATAAATAATGTTACAAGAAACTTATACTTATAAACGATATTGACAATTTAATTGATGCTCACCTAGGTCACTTTCAAACTGCTACATTTACTTTACGCTAACTTTCTCTGTCATCCTTGTTCCTTCTATTTGGTGTTGGGTACTGACCCTGTTTTTCTTATCTTGACAATTTTTCTATTAATATCTTTTTTTTGGGTGTAGCATAAGTTCTTACTGAATTACTAGCATGCACCTTTCTAAGACATGTTTCACCAATTTTGAAATGAGCTCATTTTAAGGTGACACACTCAACCCGATTAGCCATGGCTACTGAAGATGTCCTCCTTCTCCAAGAAGCACGGATCTTTTCTTATGAACTCCATCACATATCTGCACTTTATTAATGTGTTTTCCTTATTGGAGTTTTGCTTTGTTTTTTTGAAACTGAAAATTATTTAGTACGTTTTTTATCTGTCATGTACTGCAAGTTCATGGAGATAATAAATCTGCTTGTTGCTTTTTTCTCTTCTTGTTGTTGTTGTTGTTGTTTTTGTTAACAACGTTGTAATAGTAGAAGAGCGCTTAGGTACAGGAGCAGAGCAGCAACCGTTCAGGGACTTCGGAAATAGAGCATGGTAGCGTTAGGTCCATGTTATGACAGGATGGTCATGAAAAGGAACAACAAGCTTCTTATCAAGTTGTTTTGCATTAGCTTTATCGATTTGGAGTGGCGTGGGCAAATTTGCTGTTGCTGTGGAGAGGCAGATGTAAGAACCAGGTAACAAGACGGGGTAACAGTTTACAGGATGCTGGTGGGCACTGCAAGACTGATGTCGGTTGAAGTTGTTCACCGTTTGGAGACTCGTTGTGAGCAGTCAATTTGGGATTCTGCATACCTTCGCAGCATCCCGTGAATTGGCAATCTCCGTCTGTCGTACCTCCGTTAATTTCAGTGGTTGCATCAAAGGAGACTTCGTAGTGTATGTATATGGCTGTGGTTGTCGTTGCGGTGCGTAGGGAGAGCGGCGCTTTCAGCATCAGCATCGTCTGTCTGAATCGTAGTAGCCGGTGTAGTAGTTACTGCAGTACGATACAAAAACGAAATCAAACGTATTTCTGAACTGTCTCTTCGAGCCTCGAGTTTATGTACAATCTCACGTACCGTGATTGTGAAAGGCACCGAGTCTTCTATGAAGCAATCCTGCTCTTCCTCTTTGTCATTTAGCGATTCCAGAATTTGGTTTTCTACCTTATCGGACGTTTTGAGATTGTGCTCAAGTGTGCTGATGAGGTCCTTCACGTCTTTGATTGCACTGGAATTTTCCTTCATGATTACTTGTGCTTCGTGAATGAGATCGTTGGTTTCTTGTGTACGTGCATTCCACATCTTCTTTTGTTCTGCATATGCGCTTGCCATCTTGGAATGAGGCTAGGTCATGGCGCCAAAAAAATTTTTGCAAATGTGTGTCACCACGGTTCGTTGCGAGAGGCAGTGTAGGTAAAACTACTGCGGCTTGTTTTTACATTAACTACAACTTGAACTCTGTTGAAGCACTCACATGCTTGCTATATATACAAAAACGTAACCGTAATCGAATTTAAGCTAGACTTCTCTTAAACGTGGATGATCCCTTCATCATCTGGTGTCCAGGCCGAATGGTGCAAACAATTTTATAAAAAAAAGTGCTGATCATTTAAGTACTTAAAAATTCAGTATTTAAAATTTATAGGATCGCTGCATTTTACATAGATTATATTATGCCACGACACACGTGCTTGTCAGGACATGTTCACAACGCCGGATTATGAACGGTTGGCACCCTAGGTCCAAAACATTTAAAGGGTCGCCGCTGCTCTTGAAGCCTACCTCAAACAATATAATAACATACACTATGATTCAGTCTAGGGGTGGGATGCAGAACTCACCTGGCGATACCGCCACTGGGATTGATAATAACTTGCTCATCAAAATGACAAATGGAACTCGATGACTGTGAGTCTATGTCACACATTTGTGAAATTGATTTGCTGTGTTTCAGTCTAGGTAAAAAATTCATTTTAAAAATCTCAGAACAAAGTACACAGATTTCATTACAAAATTGTTAGCTAGATATGTCATCTAATTCATTTATGTCATTTATGGTCTGTTAAAGATGTAAATGCAGAGAAAAATTTGCATGGTGCTTAAGGATTTTGAATCAAAGAAAACTGACATTGCCACTTACTGAAAAATAACTTTATTATTAATTTTTATATTTTTTTAATATTTTTAATTTTTAATTGTTAATTATTTTTGACATGACATATTGCAATGGTTTTAAATTCTAAATTCTGAAAATACGAAAACATTTAAAATTGTATTAAATAAACCTCAGTCAATTTTAGATCAGGTGATCTTTCTGACTATTTCTTCTTCTGAGTATCATACTCCGACATCAAGCCTATTTGCTAAATTACAAATTCTTAAGACCTGACAATGTCTCTGAAATCTCTCTTCTATGTGCGATCACAATCTAGAAGCACAAGAACTGACGGGCGAGGAAAGCTCCATGTGCCCAGGACCAAAACCCTCGCTTACGGTGATAGATCATCAACTGTCGCTGGCGCACACACTCTAAATAAGTTGATTGACTTAGAGATTGACCTCAAAACTATTAAAGCATTATGCAAACGACAATTATGTGCTCTCCTTACTTCGAAGCATTAGGATATGATTGCATACAGCTGCATGTTTAAACTTATTCCTGCCTGAGACAATTTAACATTATTGTCTTCGTCAAGCCACTAGACCCGCATTTGTCAAGTTGTGACAAGCTGTTGAACGATGTTGTTTACAAGTGCTTTGACCATGGCAAATTCTTTCGGAACTTTCTCGAAATTAAATTTGCACGCAACGCTTGCCTCAGGACACATCTAGGCCAGGGGATCAATTAACTTGACCTGGCTTCGCCTTTTTTACCTTTCGCTCGTAGATAGCAGAGGAATTGCTGCAATTCTCCACGATTTATATTAATGATCCTGAGGATATTCCTCGATCAGCTTCAGAACACTGTGGAAGAATGCAAATTTCTTTGCCACATTTTTGTTCACTTCAGCTTCTCTCTGGAGTTTAGTTTTAATAGAATGAAATGCTGTTTTACTGGTTTTAATAAATAAAAAAAAAAATGATCCCTCGTACTAAATTTGACTTCTTTTGTCAAACCATCATTTGGTTATTTTTTCCAAATTTCTTCTCTGGTTGATCATCTTTTATTATCAGTAGTTGACTTAAGGCATAAGCTATACCCTAAAATCGCTCGAAACCGTCTCTCAGATTTCGGATTTTGATCTCCCAGTGCCTGATAAAGATCAACACAAACCGTCAAATTTAATTCTTGTGCTGGGAGAGCTTTCTTGCACGACGGAAATGATGTAAAATTTCATCTCACAGAGCCAACATGAAAAAACTCGAGCTCTTCCATCTTGATAGCAAGATTTCCTGCTTCTAATTTAAGTTTCGCCTTCGAAGTTTGACCTTCAGAACTATTTTCTTGAGCTTTCGTAATAATTTGATAGAATTTCATTACTGCGTATGTTGATGTAGGTCTTGACAGAGATTTTAGCCCTTCATCGCTACTGCAATTTTTCAAATCTATGTGGAGGGATCGAGAAATTTTTTTAAATTCTGCTGGATTATTAAAGAGGTCGTGGGGTCAAAAATGCGGTTGGAGCTAGACAGGTACTGATGATGTTGACAGATCCTTGATTTGATGGGCGAGCATTTTGACTCTTCAATTGAATATTAACTTTCATATCAGAGATCTCGTTACCCAGACCTGAAGCTTGAATTGAATTTCCATCGCAAAAAAATCTTATGATCTCATTCGTTGCCTTGTTTATCTTCACAACCTAATTGATTGGTACTTGGTTGCCAAGGGCACATGTCAGCAAATTTAGTTGTTGTTTTTTAGGTCATTGTATCTGTCTGCCTTAAATATATTTTGGTCATTCTAAAAATCCAATCGGTATTCTCATGTCTGGGTCACTCAATGGAAGTAACTCTGAAGGTATGTTGTTTAGACCTCGAAGAAAACGTTGCCTCACCAGATTCACCCCTAAAGTTGAGTACAAAAAATATTCTTATGGAATAAAATAAGGTATCTCGGATTGATCTTTGACTGTTTCCTCTCATGGAAAGCTCAGCTCGCTGAACTAACGAAGAGCGTGGCAAAAACAAACGGGTTACAGTCAAAATTAGACATTTCGTGGATTGTATTACCATTAAATCACTATCAAAGCCTTTTTCACACTCATATGATCTACAAATGCATGGCTTGGGGTTTTCCGGCGAAAGCGCTATGAAAAGAGTTTTTAAATTACAAAAGCAGGCAGTAAGACTTAAGACCTTTTCAGATTATAAAGACCCGGCCTCAAAACTCTTTTTACCACTTGAAGTAGTTAAATTAAAAGATGTTTAAGATCATCTTGCGCTTGTCCATGCGTGACTGGATCAATGAAAAAAACTACAAACTCGATCACACGAACCAATATTCTAAAAGTTATCACTACCCCTCAGCCGTACTGAGAAGTATGGGAGCAGCAATATAAAAGACAACGGTGCCATGACTTACAATAACCTTTACGATCTATATAATAAAACATACAATTTCAAGTCTAGCTTCAAAATGCACATTATGATGTTATTAATGGCTTCCTAAATATAACTTTCTATGCATATATCTGTTGAAGAAAGCAATTATAAGTAACCCTATTATGATGGATTTTTTTAACTGAGCTCAGTCTTAGTCATTGAACTTTTGTATATTATATGTTTATTTCTCGATTCGATAGTTGCTGCTTATTTCTAATTGCTCGTTCTTTAATAGTGCAGGTGATCGTTTATGATATGATAATGTTTGTCAATTATTTTGGGTGATGATTTCTCCTACTTTTTGTATGACATGGTTATAATATGTTTATTTTCTGATGGTGCGTTATTATCGTTGATTGTCCGTCCTTCTATGGTAGAGGTAATGGTATATGGTATTATGAGTGTATGATGATGATGGCAATTATTCTTAGTGATGGTTTATCTTATTCATGGTGTGACCTGGGGTTGGTTTAGGAATTGTTTGGTGATGGTACTTCCTCTTTAACTGAATAGCGTTTTCATCAACAATGCTGTCTATATTTATGATAAGTTATTAATCTCTTCACGGACCTAGTACGCGGCATCTGATGGGAAACTGGGGAGATTTAGCTTGCTCTGCGGATATTCTAGAAGCCCATCAGAATGGATGGGTAGATCCTTGTTTGCCAATATTTCTGTTTTTCTAACAATACTTTTTATTTTGTTTTTAAATAATATTTATTTAAATCTCTAGACTTCTTATCACTATGACTGGAGCAAGGCGGCATCCTCAATCTTATTAGGTCCGGCTGCAGAGGATGTCTCTTATCCAGACAAACTGAAGTTGGATGGAACTTAATGATGCATCTTGTCATTCTTTTTGATGCAATGCATTTCTTTTGAAAATAAGTTGTTGTTGTTGTTAAATGGCTGCAATGATGACGTGAAACACAAGTCTGAACTCCAAATCCGCATAAATATATTGAAAATTTTAGCTATCGTACATCAACAAAGCAAACAACTGAGAACTCCCTAGTAGGGCATATCGGCGATCACATTGCGCTCTTTTCTAAGGTACTCAATTCAGCAAAAGTAAATCGGTTCAACATCTCCACTATCAGTCGGGATATGCACCAAACCACCCATGTACAAATAATATGAATCGCGTTAGAGGACTCAGTAAGTTGAGAGACTTAGTAAATTGAAAGATTGAGCGGACGCAAACTAACGAGTTGCGGCAGATCATGTCTTTGGAAGAGAGAATATTGAATGACCTTTTAAGATTACAAGCAGAAAAGACATAAACTTACTTCATCATAGTAAAATACATTAACATTAAGTGATTAATAGGTAGATAGCAATTCTTAACAGGATAAGGAAACATAGGGTAACATAATCAAGCATCAATATGTCAAAAGAAGCAAGTATGCCTGATTCATAAAGAAAATCACTCAAAAAAGTATAAAGTACCATAATCATATAGCCGAAAAGAAAGAAGTCGATCCTAATAAAATAAAAGAAAATGAATAAATTTCTTTCACAAGGAATCAAAAAACACATTGAGAATAACTCAGACACACTCAAATCAGAACAAGTACAACAGACAAAGAAGAAACGTGTCATGAATATTCAGCCATAAGAAGGGTTCGAATTTCCTTCCTATAGACTGCTTTTGAATTCGAAATATTCATGTTAGATCGCTTAGCTGAGTGCATAAGACAGCGCTGTCTTTATGTTTGACGTTATTACCTCCGTACATTTAGCCCTTGTTATTGGTAATGAAAGTTTCACATCACCAGAGTCACATCTTCGAAGTCGAGCTATAACAGCTGCAACTTAATCGAGTCTGACTGTACGTTAAGTGAGTTGGCGAATTTATGGTGCGCGATGATCAAGTTCTCAATTAGCAGACACTCCCATTTGGAGCGACACCTGCGCAGAGTTGTGAAGCAGGCGTGACGATCGAAATTGATCGGCAATTGATTAGTAGCCAGGTATTGACCGATTGAGCTCGACTGTTGCTTGTGTTCCTCGATGCGTTGAAGCAGGTGCCGGGTTGTCATGCCTATATAGCTAGCGTCGCACTGGCCGAATTGAAACTTATAAGCAACGCATTCTTGACTCACAATCTATGACTTCGCTTCCTTTGGTCTAAAACTTTCGCCGATTTTTCCGCTGGTGAAAATTGGCTGAATTTGTACCCGTACTTTACATGCCACATCATTTAGACGGTGCTTTAGGTTGCGCTACTCTTTTCATCCTTATAAGGAATAATGAATCGCACGATCTCATTGGCGCAACTGTCATATAAGTCAAATACAATCGTGAGCTGAAGGGTAGGCTAACTTCAGAAAAGTTGCGCGCAAATGCTCAACTTCGTCGTTAAAAGTTGACCAATCGCTACTCAAACGATACGCTCTGTACAGCATTGACTTTATTAAACATTTCTTGTACCGAACATCCGTATGAAACTGAAAGTGAAGTAAGAGACCGGTGTCCGTTGGCTTTTGAAAAGCATATGTAGATAGTATCCGCTTTTCGTGTTTATCCAGGCGCCACAGAATGAGATACCATTGCTCTGCTCCACTTTTGCTATAAAGGACAGCGGCGAATGAGGACTGTTAAGCTCACTAAGGAAATCCTCGGCCGCAATTTCGCTAGGCATTATTATCAATGTGTCATCGACAAAGCGTCTGTAGAACTCGGGAAGTTGCCGTCGTTGCCGTCTCCTCTAAGTGGCGCATGATTGTATTTGCCATCAGTGGGCCAAGCGGCGATCCCATGCGAACTCCATTTTGCGCACTCAACACGATGAGCAAAATGCTAGAGCAAGTATTTCATTGTTAAGATAACTATTAGTGCTTCTGGCAATACTAAAAATGTTTAAGATGTGGTAGATAGCGCTCCATGTCATAAAGGACATCAGCACAGTAACCCACACCAAAAAAATACCGCGAGCAAAAGCGCTAAATTAAAATGAGCAGTTGATTAAAGTTACTACAAAAAAGTCCTATAAGTAAGGCACAAAATGCTTCACCAAAGCAGAATGTACACTATGTCATTTAAGCATGCTAATATGCTGGTTTAATATTATCTAAAGCTTTTAAAGCTCTATATACTTAAATAAATTATTATGTATTGCTTAATTTGTTGTGAAAGAATTGATTGATTGTTGATCTTCATAGCAAACTGCATTATACAGTAACGTAATTCAAGTCCATATGTTTTGGGAAATCTTGCTTAATATTTCTTGGAGCTGGGTTGTTTATGGTTTGATTTGTTTGATTAGCCTATTTGGTTTTTTTGATAGATAGATAGATTGATTGATTGATTCCTATCATGTCTTCATGTAAGCATTGGAACCCTAACACCTTAGATCTTAAGTGTGGAGAAATTTTGGATAATTTTAGTTAACAAAGGATTAATTGATCTTTGTATGGTGATTCTACCAATTCGTAACTTCTGGTGCCTGTGTCAGTGTCTGCTTCGGGTACAGATGTTCCTAATACCAATAGAGAATACAAACTATGATTGAAGATATAGTTACCACTGCTTCTGTTTATGCAATATGGCTTGGCTTGCTTGCTGTGACGGTGGTAAGTTACACATGCTGCCAATTTGTTTTGCATGTGAATGTGTATCTGTTGTGATGTATATGTCTTGCTTTCAAATTCATCATGTTCTGCAGCATTGCTCTGTAAACGCATTGGCCAGGATTGTGTTGTGATACCTGGATGCATAAGGTTGCAAATGTAATGGTCATCAATGAATGAGGTTTAGATGTTTTCTTTTTCACTGGGCCAGCTATCCGTAGAGACAGTCTCTGTAAAGACGAATTGAAAGGTTTGCTTGCGAGAGCGTCTAAGTTTATGTATCCTAAGCAAAACCAGGTTAATGTCATTCGCTGTTAAGCAAATAAATTTGCAATAGCATGAACTTTCCTTTTAAGTTTTGTACTCATAGCTTTCCACAAGAACTGTTGGCATCCGGTTCTAATAAGCTGAAGGCCTATCATTCGTGAACCTTTCGTTTTATGAGAAAGATATGTTGTGCATTTTATATATGTATCTGATGTAATCTTATCTTTAGCTGCTGATAGCTTTGGTAGTCACGTCAAAAAGAAGCTTGCCAACGATCGAACGATTCAAGTCTGAGTGGTATTTCAAAGATGGGCACACAGGGAGTCTTTTGACATTCCCATTTTTGCAGGAGAGAGCCACAAAATCGATTTCTGTGATTGTGCCTGCTTACAATGAAGAAAGGAGATGTAAGTTCATAATCTCAGATATAGTTCACTGGTGTAACTGGTTTGTGCTCGTTTTTAAATGTATAGTGCTTTTTCTTTTAAGTGTTGGATTGTGTTTATATGTCATTTCAATTTTTTACTGATGCTTCAATTTTAGTGCCCTCAATGCTAGGTGAAGCTATTCAATACCTGGAGGACAGAAAGGTTAAGCCTACGATTTGCACCTATAGATTTTAAGCAAATATGCAATCGTTAAAGATCAATTTGTTGAAAAATTTTCAGTCATCGTTTTGCAACTTCTGAGCTTTAGGGTTAGGTGATGGATATATACCATACCAGTACGTTCCATGAAGCTGTTAGTATACTTGACGTGGCTATTTTTGTGCATCTTACTTTTTTTGTTATTGTTTAGAGTAGAGACTCCATATTCAGTTATGAAGTAATAATTGTAGACGATGGCAGTAAGGATAAAACTACCGAGGTATGTATCTTTAAGCTACTTAATGTAGGCCATGTACGAAGGCATATTATCGTTTGTTCCTAACGGCAATTTAGGCAGGATGTTTCTTTAACAATAGAGAACCTGATGATATCTGGTGTTATGCGCATAGTAAAACGTTTGAAGCAAGCATAAGATGACTTCAAGTAAAAGCATGGAAGCAATTTGATACTTATTACCTGTGTTTATTATATCCAGTCATGTGTTTTGTCTGCGGAGTAATTGCCAAAGCAAGCGGTTAAATAAAGTTGTTTGCTTTCCGTGCGATGTTTGTAACCAAAGGTGATACTTGATTGCCGCGTAACTAAATAGCTAATGATAAACGCCCGATATGGAGAAAGCTGCTTGCCGATTAACAATGAGCGTCTCCACGCGTTGGGTGGGGCAACATGTGGCGTATTATTTGTGGCTTCCCTGCTTGGTGAATCCTCCATATAAGGACCAGCAAGTGTGTGACTTCATCATATGTTGAAATGAGTCTCTCCTGGTTAGAGGTAGAGGATCATGGCTGATTATTGCAATTGTCAGGGCATCGACCTGTCGTCCGAGCCTCCTATTGCGACGCGCGTGGCTCTTATGTTTCAGAGGCTCACTCAACTCCAACTGCAGTTGCGGTCACTGCGATCAATGGATGGCGCATACGGGGCTGCTCCTGGCTTTACGCAAACAACAAGCAAGCCAGCCAGTCAGCTGCTTTGCTGGGAAATACGCGAGGGTTTTACTGGTCACGTGCATTCAAGTACCAGCCCTTACCGGAATAATTGGAATGTCCAGTCCTGAGGTCGTAACTGAGTAGTGTCTAGTCTATGCCAACGACGTTTCTACCGCACGTTTGATGTGTAATGTGGTCGTCCCTTTTATGAGCTCCAGTGAATTTCTCCCTCGATCTTTCTGATGGCCTTGCAGTCTCTAGCGTCTAATTCAATTGCATAGATATCTCCTGTTATATGACTGGAACAAGGACGACTTGCGCCTGTCACTTCAAAGTCTCTTCTACTTTAAAACCCACAATAGGACTACAAGTAGTAGTGGGCACAAAGCACTCATCAGGCCTTACATGCGAACAGTTAAATATAGCGATAGATCGCTAAGACAGTCCGGGCCAAGTTTATGTAATAATATTCTTAACATAATCGTAGATCTAAATCTCACGAAATCGCAGTTTAAAAAGTATTTACGTGCACTGTTTACGGAGAAGTACTGACCTAAACTACAGAGGTAGCGCGTACTAGATCCAATTGTAACCAAATTTATCTTGATGGTGCTTATCTCGTTTTTTTGTGTTAATCGTGTTTTAGTAATTTCTCGGCTACCTAGGTAGTGATTTGCATGCGCGAGATTTTCACTTACTTCTTTTGCATAATGATTACTAGACGTACTTGTAATTTCTTGCACTAAGTCTTGAGGGGGCTCCTCAAATCCGATTAGCTTTGCTAGTGAGGAGACCTCCTTCACATGTTGAATGTTTTAATTTCATTTGACCATGTATTGTTGTTTTCTACCTGCGATAATAAATCTTGAATCTTGAATCTTGAATGTCTAGCCTATATCCACTACTTAACTTTGTTCATTGTTGACTCCAGTTGCGTTTCCACAACATGGATTATACCCGTCGCTGTGTAGCAGCTCAACGCCGGAGGCTAGCTCGTTTCCGATTGACACATATACAGGGTGGTAGCCCTCAATCTTTCCGAACTTTTTCCGCATTTGTGCAATTCCTCGCAGTCTTCTCGGTCCTTTGGGATAGGTGCACACTTTAACTGGTCCCATCATCTTACAATCGCTGCTAGAATTCCACCTTGTACACTTTGTTCTGTTGCCGCTTTGTTTCTCGATATATATATATATATATATATGTATATGTATATATATATATGTATATATATATATGTATATATATATATATATATATATATATAT
>QQSS02208730.1:0-23979 GCA_003687565.2 Craspedacusta sowerbii
TATATATATGTATATATACATACATTAGCTAGTCGTAAATGACCACAATGGCAGCGATGGACGAGTGCCACTCATTAGCAATTATGCCGAAGTCATGGTTGGTTGCATTATAATGCGGCTAACCTGCCTCGAGTTGATTGTTTCGGTACAACTTGTTGCGTTGGCAACTCTGATTCTGCATAACTAACGCGAAAAACAATAATTAGTATGCTTATGTAGATCAGCAAAGGTTTCACTAGCCATTTGGAATGTCATAAACTAGCGATGGATCCACAAACCGTCGTGTAGCGGTACGAGAGTTGCATTTGGTTCTTTTTTTCAGGGCAATGAAGTCTTGGTGCTTTATGATCAAAATTAAAATACTTAAAATTAACATTTTTTGCCCATTTTATGCAGCGAGCAGATGCATAAAACGACGTTCAGCAATATCAAGAGAAAGTGAGACTTTCACAAAATTACAAGTGATACTACTGGCTATTTTCAAGTGTGATGTACAACTCTAGGTGGAGCAGGAACGTAATATAAAAGCAAACGCAATTATTCACTTGCATTGCCGCTGCTTTGTTTTCTTGATACTAATTCAGCAATTCACATGTAACAGTTTCACTGAGCTCCAGAAATCCCCTCCTCAAATCCTCCATCTCCATCCAAACAGGCATATTTTAGGAAACTTCTTTTGTGTAGACGGTGCTTTCCGTTTCTCAACCAGATACCACGGGCAAGCATGAAATCAGAAGCCGAAGACGATGTGGCTCAGCTGTGCATATCATTGGTTCCTCTTGTACGTTCTGTGCGACTTGCCGTGCTCGGGAAGGAAAACATACGGTGAGCTTACTTATTCTTGAGTATCCTTCCAACTGCCTGGCGAAAATTTTTGCGGAAGTAGAGTTGCTCTATATTATCAAGATAGGGTCCGCTGAGTCCGAGGTTGGATTGAGAAGCGTTACAAGAAACGAGTTCCTTGCAACTGCAGGCTCGAAGCCTTCGACACAACAACGCATTGATCGATTCTGTGCCTGTGACAATCGTACTCGCTACGACATTTGTGTTAAGACTTGTTTATCTAATCGCATAATGGTTCAGTAGTTCGACTACTGTGTCAAATGCTGTATTCGCAACGTCCCAGCTGATGATTGCGTGGTGCTGGATTGTTAAACAGAACTTGACGGTGCGGTTGGATTTCGTGACAGCACAGAGCAATAGCACTCGTGCTATTAAGCGTCCATGAAGCAACGCTGCATGAAAAGCAGGCTAAGAAGGCTGCCGACCACTGGCAATGCCATGATTGAATCTACTGAGTTTATATGCCTGCGCTATGTCTGGGTACAGTAATATTTCATACGAAATTAGAAGCATACTTTCGTATATGATTTAGCCACTACAATCTGGTGCTCAAAGGAGAAATTGTCCTCGAGTATCAAAACGTGCAATTCGCACGATTCTCTAAAATACATTCACAATGCATTCATCGTCTTTAATAGTTCGATGGTGTCGCGTTTTGCACGTTTTGCATCTTTGTGTTCTGATAGGTCAGACATCAATAAGAATTGAAATGACTTGGACTGGTCATTTGCTTAAAAACAAGATTCCAAGAGTAAATGCAGTATAAGAGTGACTTTGCATCTCATGATTGTTCCAGACCTATGCACATGGCCGGTCCCAAGACATACGAATCAACTTTTATATAAGACATGGATGTTGCATTACTGGGTTAGGTGCGTTATGCAGAGTAGCAATTGCATTGGGTGCATTTAAATTAGCGAGAATAAGAAATAAATAATGTAAGGCTCTTTTCTTGTACGAACGTAAGTACATAAGCATATTACCTTGATATACAGCAGAACCAAGTTCACGTCACTTCATTCGTTACCTCACCCGTACATAAGACGCAGGTTCCGTTAATCTCGTAGATTTTGACGTTCCTGCGCTCAACCAAGTTCATGATTCCTTCTCAGTTAAGGGAAATGGCGTTTGCCGGTTATTCAATAGCGCATGAGCAAACAAAACAGGAGCTCTACGAGATGCCTAACCATTTTCAAGTTTTGTATTCGTAAAACGCAGCAGTACATTGTTTTGCACCTCTTTACTAGCTTGTGCAACTGAAAATCTGCCAAGATCAACATCACTCGCTACCACAATCTCCATGGTAAATGATAAAGAAATGAAGAAAGACGCCCCCAGTGCATGGAAACCCGAAAACGCCTCGGAAGGTCTGAAGACATGGAGGCAATTACGACTACTTGGTCTGCAATTTTCACCACGAAGCATATACCATCCACTGCGAAGTATTTTGTCGACTAGAGGAGAAAGCATTTTTGAGTTTAAGCCCAGCATCTCCAGACGAAAAGGAAAGTCCTTGCTAAAGACAGCCAGTGCGGAGCGTCATGTATACAGAAGAAAGGCTTCAGACATGGAGATAGCCAGCGCATTTACAAGCGAGCGCCGATATCACTCTGGCGACGACAACCTTTCCCATGAAGTTCGCGTTGAAGTGCCAGTGAAAGATATCGATCCACCTGCTGTTAATCGCGAGGTGGCTGGCTTAGGATCACTAAAAAGAGCCGGAAATTATTCGTCCACAGTCCGTTCCCGCACCTCCATCCCCAGACATCCCGGCACTGGCTTCCGCACCGACCAGTCAGACCCAGCCTTACTTATAGTTGATCGCTAGAGCGAAGTTTCGGAAATGTTATGACAAGCTAAATCGCCTTATAGTGACGTTGACATGCGAAGATCGTGCTTTCAGGCTTGAAATGGGGGAATGCAATCGACTGGCAGAGAGTAAGTGAGCGCGCGGCTACGATCTTAATTTCGGCTTAGGAAATCTAGCGCTAAAATGCGCAACAGCCCTAGAACTTTCGATTAAGAAAATGTATCCCTTGGTTAAGCCTTGCCAGTTCGATAGCTGCAGGTTCCAAATGTCAAGTTAGAGAAGCATTAGATATGGCAAACCTCAACGTCAAGGACGACGGGACAGGTACAAATAGTATGGGGACCAATGAAACTTGGCATAAAATGAAAGGCTCTATCGATTTATCTCAGTTGTCGCGTTACCTTAATCTTCTGTTCATACCATTACTGGAAGAAAATTAAATCTTGCTATCACATTAACGAGCGCCGGCGAATAATAAAACGCAGCCCAGAAGAGGCAAAATAAAACTTCGTGCATGATCTATGAGCACCCTCAGCACTTCTATCAACACCGTAATTCACTTAATGTTGGTAAAATTATTTGCATCATACAATATCATCATTTAAAAGCACAGGTAGAATCTTTATTTGAATTATTGCACGGCAAGTCACTTTTGACGGCAAGGCTAGAAAATGCTGCTTGAGTGCGAGTTCAATCGTCACGTTGTTGTCCTCAATCGGGATTATTAAAGAAACGCAAAGAGTGAGCGAATAGTATAACTTAACGAAAACGCTCTGAAAAATAAAACAAAAATCAGCTGTTTGCGGAAGTTCACTTTCTTTTGCCAATGAGCTATTACTTGGCTGGATAGACGGCCGTTGCTTGTCGTGGTTATCGCCAGGTTGCCAGGTAGACGCAGCAACAGATCTTGAAGATGCCGAGCAGGGCTACTTGTCACATCTGAGATGCCTTTCGCCACTGCCATCCGTGGCCAACCGACGCCTCTCTTCCTTAAGGTCTTCATCCCCGTAACCTATCCTTCAGCAACTTTCTTTTTGTAATTTCTTTGCTGCGACAAAGGGATTCTTTAATGGAATTGCAAAGTCACTCATGCACGAAAATCTAAGATTCACAAGAGAAATCCCCCTTTACCCAAAGTCGCAGCCACCGACTAGAGAACCCAGGGATATGCGAATTCAGTTAACGTCTCTATATTTAGCATGACGCGAGGAAAAACACTTATAACGTCCTCACAGCATAGCAGACGTGACTACGAAGGTGCGTGCAACCTCCACTTGCTGCCAAAAAATTGTTCGTCAAAGCTCGCGGCAGGTTCAACTAGCAAATAAGTTTCCATAAAAACATCCAACATACGCTAGGACAAGCCTTCCGCGTCCACACATCCAGAAGCCGATTGACAAATCGCATCATCACAGTCTCGGGGGTGGGAGGGACGGGGAAGCGCGATAAAACGCGTGCCAACATTTAAATAAGAAATCAGGGAAATAACAAGCGTCGAAAAATCCCACAACAGCATAAAAATGACAACGTCAACAAATTAACCAATGCCTTAAGAGAACAAGCACAACGAGCGAAATTTTTTTTTTTCACTCGCTAAGTATGAACTGTAAGAATAGCAAACCGTACACCATGGTCAGATATCTAGATTCAGTCAAAGCAAAATCGCTGAGAAAAGTTGCAATTAGGTATGGACTTTGCCACCAGACACAAAGCACATGTCTCACCACCAGCTTTAAAATTGCAACCTCCGTGGCAGAGGTGGAAAGTTTGCTTTCCGACCTTCCAATTTCATGTGGCCAACTCGCAACATTTCCCCGCAAGAGCTCCACAAACCATTTCAACGCGCCAAATCTAAGCGACATTCGAGCGCAAAAAGGTCTGCAAAATAACGACTGGCATTGCTTCCCGAAAGTTGCGGCGCCTAAACCAGGCAGCAAATTTCAATAAGAAATGTTGCCACGCCAACCAGTCCTGCGCAGGCGCAGCTTTCACCACCACCAAGATGGCCGGCAGTCACACCTTCCTTCAGCAGCGAGGTGACTGTAGCCATATGCACCTGGGAGCACGTATACGCACAGACGGAACCGAGATAACTGCATCACGAAAAAGAGGCGCGAAGTTACAGAATTCGCATTTCGCTAATTTTAATGCTTGGTCCATACAGGAAAGACCAAACCAACACGACGAATACGTTCGAAATGCGATTTTCTACGAGTTCGAGTTCGATCTTGCCTCTTAAGCACTCACCTTCGCCAGCATTCACTAGGAGACGCGCGTGCGCACTGAATTATGAGCAGACGGCATCGATGCTGCACACAATATGAGCTTTCCATGAACGCAGACGACATTCTTTTTTCACCAAGATCAGCATTTCCAGCACAAACCTAGTACCGTGATGACACTGGGTTGCACTGTTCACCGATTATAATACCTTGGTAATTAGGAAAAGTTCATCTGAAACCGTGCTTTGCAGAACGGCTACGCAACTCGGCTGTTAGAACTGGCACAGCGAACATATTGCGTGGGATCTTCGAAAAATCTACTTCCCGCCACATTATCCCAGTTCATTTACGTTTATTCTGAAATTCATACAGTAGCAGAATATCGGAGCAGATGCCTTGCAGCTCCGATTCACTAACATCAGGACAAAACACCTGCACAGAATGAGAAACAATTACGGTTACAAAGAAACTTTGTAAGTTAACATAAAATCATCGCTAACTAATAAGAATAGGGCATAGGCTTCATGAGGGCGACAGCAATCGTGAAAATAAAGGGATGAATTAGACGAGATCAATATAAGACCAAACGGATATCAGCAGGAAGTGCGAGGGAGCATATTCCTCTGCATATTTTACCATATGGCAGCATGTACCCGTTGCGCTCGGACATGCGATATAATTGCGACCACAGATAAAGAGGACCTTTCAAACCTTGCTACAAAAGCACCAGTGTCATGTCAACTGCACCAGAAAGAATTGTTCCTGTCGCTACACTTCGGCTTGGTTGACCGTCAACGTGATAAGATTTCTAACGTTCAGGAAATTGCACAGCGCGCTAAATTATTCCCCAATTAATGGAAAGTCTGCTTACAGGTAAATAAGTCTGATAAAGTTGACCAAAACTCTCTCGATACCTTAAGATCGTTGCTGACGTCACGGGGCACATGTAGAAACGTCGGGGAACGCAGAAAAATTAATATAATCAGACGCCAACCAACCAATAAATTTTAACAGGGAATCAATAAATTTCCAAAAAGGCAAACTGACCTGCCACCACCTTCTTTCCGGCCTGTCCAAGATGAGAAGATCGGCCGAAGCGACGGCTATGTAGATCGCTGCGCTAGACAACAAGGCCGCTGGGCAGAGCAAAATCAAAGGCAGGTGACAGCAATCATTCAATATGTTCCAGCTCGTTTGGGCGACTTTCGACTCAGCCCAGCTAGGCGACGGCACCCAGTCTTGCAAAGATTTCAAGAAGTGCAAGAGATGCTGAAACAACGACGATCACGCCTAGCTGAGAACGGTCCCAATTTTCAAACCACAAACAAACGAAGTACGACTAAACTTCTTTCAACAGTGATAAACGAAAAGCACAAGAACTTGCAAAGGAAAAAGAGCAGTTTCGCTATTCAAAAGCTACATGGTGCCAGTATCTCAGGATAACCAGCTCCGGATATCTAACGCATAAATGCGGTATTGAAAATTTTTGTATACGAGACTACTAGCCTTTTGTGGCGATTCCATTGCAACTTCAAATTGGAAAAGTCGGAGCAGCATCAGCTCGCAGTTGATGACACTATCGCGCAAGTTCCAATACGCCTTACCGATCTCCAGGGCTGGACTTGTCGGGTGCAGAACTCTAAAGGCAACATCGAACCAGACCCTGTAGTGAGTTTTTAATGCCCAAAGAACCTATATTCTGACGCTTTGGTTAACGATGGGGCGATTATCATCATGCAGTTTTCCTTTCACAAGAGAGAGATAGGCAGAGAGACAAACAGAAAGAGACAGAAATAGAACGACAGAAGCAGAGAGAAGAGAATGAGAAAAAGAGAGCGAGCGAATGAGAGATCGCGAGAGGCATGGGAAGGGGAGGGGGAGAATGAGATGGAGAGCAGGTGAGAAAGAAAGAGAATGAGACAGAGAAAAATAGAACGAGAAAGAGAAGGAGAGAGAGCGGATGAGAGAGAGAGAGCGCCGAGAGAGAGCGAGGATAAGAGAAAGAGAGAGAGAGAGAAAGACAGAGGGAGAGACAGAGAGCATGAGAGAAAATGACCGAGAGAGAAAGAGAGGGAGAGAGAAAAGAGGGACTGGGGGAGAGAAAAGGACTGACTAGAGTAACGAATAGTACAGAGCGCTACAAGGACAAATAATCTGGTTTATCTACACAGTGCAAACCACTATAAAGCGCAAACGTCATTTGAAAAAAAAAAGCCTTCCTCGTAATAAAATACCGAAACTAACAAATGACAACATGGCAATAGACTTACCTGTAACATACATTAACAACATCGCGAATTTTTTGCGGCTCTTCCTCAATTTTTGATGCCAAATACAAGCAGGTTGCCGCAAGAAGCTGCAACAGTTAAGCACATACGCACAACGATATAACAACAGCGTTGCCGCAAGACTGAAAACTTAAGAAGACAAAAGAAAAAGTACATCTTACATCAAACATCCAGACTTCATGAAAAACTAGAAATATCAATTTAGCTTATCAGCTTGGCTAATAGAACACGAGATAAAACGCTTACTCAGACACCATGAAAACAATTTCTCCCAGACGAAACACACGCTGTTAACTTCCGCCGAATGAAGCGAATCAAATGACATTAAAGCGAACATGTTCATAAAAGAAAACTCGAGGACCTGCGCACGCGCGTTAAGCAACAAACCATGCGCGACACAGACAGCTTTTCAGCTACGGTCATCCAATAACATAGCAAGGTAGATATACATAGTACTTCATAGCTGCGCAAAACGAGAATTTAATGCGCCAAATCAGTTTTATCCATTCATGAACATAAGGCTTTTCCGCCAACGGTGTGAAGGCTTTTCTTCACAAAATTTAAATTAGAAAACGTCACTTTTTCTTCTTCTTAAAACACTAACATTATTATTACTTTATTATTCTTTTTCTAATTCAAATGACAATGGACCTAGAGTTCTACGCAAGATCCCAAGTAAACGAAGATTCACAATAAGAGCTTGGCGTTTGCAAGTCTAGCGAACAAAAAAAATGGCGCCTGCCTGTGATTACCACAACTTGAGGACACCTCAACTCAAGCCTGCAATTTTTGAATTCTAATATACTGCACTTATCAACATATCAACTTAGTCTTCATAGCCTCGAATGGTTGCGGAGGTCACATGAGATCAAGGAATAAAGGCTTTCAGATGCCTTGCATAAGCTAACTTGATATCATACTAGGGAACACCCGGGTACAAGCGAAAGGCATTTACTAATCATGTAGAGCTTGAAACTAGACGAAATTTTCCTGTTTTTACCCTGAGTCCAGCTCAGTTAAGTAGAGCCAATCATACTGTCACTGGCCGGAAGTTTTGGCTAATTGCCTTCACTGCGAAAATTCTACTTCCCTAATATTAAGGAACTAACCTCCCCAAGATGCCTATTCAAGCTACTGCCAGTACGAAATACTTAAACGCAATCACAGAGATGACATTATATATTGGAAAGCTTTGGCGACAGGAAAAGGGCATCATAACGCATTAAGAAATTATAACTTCGACAATTGCTTAACACGTCACTTCGCATCATTCCACACAAAAGCGAACGCAGGACTTACATAGGGTTCAGCAGCTACGCCAACTTGACGATCAATCCTATTTTTCACTACCTTGTGATACAACATGCATGCTGTAGTTTTGACTGTTTGAGACACCCTTACTCTGTCCGAAGCCTCCATTATAAATGTTGTGATCAATAGGTGGCTACTCAAATAGTCGTCCATCTTTTTTATACAAGCAACTAAAAGCAAAAAAGTAAGAGACAAATAGTCTGCTGTTCAAAAGTGACTCACAACTAAATCCGAACATGGTTGTCAGATCACTGGAGTGAAAAAACATTGCGAAAGTGAATATACACAAAATCCACAAATAGGCAGCATCTTGATTTGTGATATAGCATATATAGCAAGCTAACTCGCGCAAATATCATCCACAAACGAGACTCAAACAACAACAAGAAATGCCCAGTTCTTGCAAGGAAGGCACTGGGTTCGCAACCTACTTTATAAAGAACAAGGGCAATAATGACCAGTATCATGCAGTCCCAATACGTAGTCTCTTGTCCGTAGTATTCAGCCTACTTGCGTCACTTCTAAACATCGAGGGTGGTTTCCCTCCGAAGGCTGCCTGTAGAGCTTGTATTAAAATACAAAAACCCGTCATGTCGTTCATCTGCTTAATTGCCATACCTGTGGCTACAAAACGGAAAAGCAAACGGAAAACAGACATTTTCTCGTTGCAACATCAATCCTGCTTTGCGGGATGTGTTCGAGTTAGTTCATATCACCTCACCAAACCTTTCGCAACACCGCACATATAACATTATAACACATCACAATTCATGCAATCCAAGTGCAAACAAATAAAAATAGGGAAAGGTATTTGTATTTAAGGTGGAATGGCACTTTACCCGAAGCGCTCCAAACAGACACAAATTGGGTGGAAGCAGAGCTTGACCTAAAGTTTAAAAAGAGAAACTATGTGTCAATATTTGCGTGAGTGTATCAAAACCTACACAAATAAACATTTTACTTCTTTTCTAATTTTTAGTCTTTCATTTTTTGAATGCACAGCAGCAACTTCAATTTTCGAACACATTTGGCTTGACTTCATGCTAACTTTCAACAAAAAAAAATTTGCCCATTTTACAAATGGAATTCACAGCTGGAAACATCTTGAAATTTGCATAAAAGTTTTTGCAAAATGAACCTTTAATGTTAATGCTCAAATAAACAAGAAAGCCTAACCTGATGGGCAATTTTCATTGGTCGGTGATATTTCTGAATACAAAACGGTACCTCCTAGCTCTAGGAAGTCTGGCACCAAATGAAGAAAAAAGATACAAAATATATTAATGCCTATCAACTTGCTAGACTGCATAAAAATACAGCTGAAAAAATGCAACATCAAAGCAACAACATCACCAACCGAGGAAGATCATCAAACAACTTTTTCCAGCGACTTATTGGTCTATGCCAAACTAGAACTACCGAAACAGCATAGGGATTAGATCTTGTTAAGGCAAATGGGACATACAATTTAGAAAGCAGAAGTATAACAACAAGTACAATTTATAGCTCCTTAGTAATCTGCCTCACATTAAGAAGTGGTTAGTAAAGCAACCAAGTCTGAAAGCCCTACCATGACAGAGTCACCATAAGTCAAATGACAATCAAGTTTGGGGGCAGAAAGGGTTCCATATAGTTAGAAAAAACAACAACTCCTTCCACTATTTTTAAATATGCACATGTTTAATTCTGATTCATGTCCCAACTCTTGTCTAGGGGACTGGCAAAATACCCAAACAAAGTTACCAGCAATCAAATGATTATCATAAAATGTCTTATACCAGATCACAAAGAGATGCCTATAGCAAGTACCAAAACCACATTTCAGCCATCAACATTTTAGCTTGAAACTTTTCTGGGTCAATGAGTCCAAGTATGATCTCATCTTCAAAACATTAGTTTTTGCAAATAGCCAGGTTAAATTTGCAAAAATTACAATTCTGATAGCCTCGAAAATCATGAATATCAAAAACCAATTACTAGTCTAGCCAAGCCAGCCTCCCTAAAAGGTTACATGCAAAATTGCACGCCTTTCCATGACAACCCTGACACAAGCCGACAGACTGGACAACTCCATAAAATTTGGATTACAAAATGTTTTCACAAATATTTGCAACCATTACGGTGTTTACAGATTACGCTTTAGATCTTCTTTTGAGGTCACATTGTAACTCTAATTGTGATGCTTGGATATGCTTCACAAACCAAATGTGTTCAACCATCAACATAGAGAAGTTAAGACCGCGCCATAATCATAACTTATCCAAAAATCTAGCTTAACTATGATATAGGGCCTGCAGTTAGACAGACTATATATTGCCAAGCACAGTCTGGACTTTGTTTACAAACCTAAAGTAAAGAAGAAACAGCACCAATCTTTAACAGTGCTAACAGCATAATTTGACTTGAAGGGTTAACAAGAATTCACCATTGACTGACAGCAGTTCAACCTACCAAAATTAGAAAAAAAGCTAGAACGCAACAGAGAAATATTAAATTCCATTTCATGTGGGGATAAACCAAGCGCTATTGTTCATAATTAACTTCATACATCAAATACAGGATTTAAATCAGGTACACCATTCCCACAATACCAATTTAAACTCTTAAAGTTTAGATAGCAAGAGCACCTAATCTGAATCACCAAAGAACCAAACTAGAAACTAGAAAGGCTGCAATGACAGGGTAACAAGAGCTTACCAGAAAGCGTAAAATTTACGCTTTATTAAGAGAACTTTCTTATTTGACTTGCGCCGAGAGTATCTAAGCTGAATCACTACTACGCCGTATCTAAAGGCTGATGGAAGCCCTGGATGACAGAAGGGCACAGTGAAGAAGCTACGAAGGCTGCAAAGGCGTGTATATGAAAACGCGAAGCTACGTACACAAAATAACGCGTATCCTAGTTTACAGATTTATGGCGGAGGCCAGCTACCAGCACAACCGTGTTCACGTATGGGCATGACGCCAACCCTCCCCTCAGTGAATGTGCTTCAATTGCTGAATTATGTTTGCGGACTGAGGAGCGAGTTGTAGCTAACAAAACACAGTCTTGGATATTCGTATAACCTTTGGAAATTTAAGAGGAAAACTTTGGCCCCTGTTTGGCTTTGTTACGTTTTGTTTCGCGTTTTGGGCTGATTAGGAAGCCACTAAAATGCCGTGGTTGTTATTGTCATGATTAGGGAGAGAAATGGTAGTATTCTGTGCTTGTATGTATTCATGTATTGTACGTATTAATAAACGGAAGTCAGTAATTAATAACATCCTGACTTATGAAATGGGCTTGATACTAAGTCGAGAATTTTTATGGGCTTAAACTCTCTTGGGTGCAGCTTAATATCAAGAGCTTAGATGGGTATTTTGAGTGGTCATGAGACGTCTCTCATTTTCCACAACCATTGTCCAAGTACTTGTCCCTAATTGCTTTAAGCTTTTATTTATGTTATTCACAACGTGGCTTGATTAGAAAAATGAATTGAAAATTTTATAATAAAAATTGGTATCGTGTTTTATTGGTATGGTGTTATTGGTATCGTTATTATGGCTATATGGGCAATGCTTATAATTTACTGTTAGTTACCAAATCAGTCAGTGTTTGAATTTTCGAAGGTCATGGTTTCGGCTAATCTTGAAATAAGTTTTAGACATAACCATGTAACCATTTTCTGCTGCTGTATCCAGTGGTTTCATTATGGGATGCATGCCTGCTGTCATTCCAGCTTTCCCTGAAGGGCTTGTAATTTTTTACTCTTGCTCAAGCTGGAATGGTCAACGCTTTTTTCATGCCGTATGTTAGATCACTGGAGGTTTTGAGCGCAATCTAAAAATTGCCAAAGAATAATATGAGAGCAACGTATGCATAAAAATCATGTTACCAATTTTAATATGTGTATGCTTACGAGCTAGTCAAATCATTATATTTCATTAGTACCTAGCAAATGCATCCATGCATTGGGTGTTTACACTCTAGCACTTTCTGCCAAAATTTCCGTACTACAGTACATCTTCACTGTCTAAGTGCCATAAATTGTTCTTAAGTTGGTTTTATCTTCACCAGTGGGCAAGTAGATGGATTGCTTGAAGGTGATGCCTATTTGTTAGGGAACTTTATTTTTGTACAAGGCCATGATCCTCCTAAATTTATTAACTTAGATACAATCAATTTTGCTGCATATTTGGTTTGGAGTTGCATTGTGTGTGCTGATAAGGGTATTTGCAGTTGTCTGGACATTTGCAAATGGTTGATTGTCAATAATCTTCCTAAAAGCACAAGCTGATTTCTACTCACTTCAAATCTAAGAAAACCGCAATGTTTATTGTTGCTGTCTGTAAGAAGGCTTTGTTTGCAAGCTATAAAGCTACTAATAGTTGAAATTGTTTCTTTGTAAGAGGTTATTGTTTAGGTTTGAGAACCACACAGAACTTAACCCACACCGAATAGTGTTAGTTGAAGATAGAAAACATGCTTTTGTCGTGCAACAGGCAGCTTGGCATTTAGCTGTTCGTAATAAAAATCTTTAGGTTTAAAAAATGCTGACAGTTAGGCATAACATCCTTGGGGGTAAGGGACTGTGCAGCTGTAGGCAATCATTTGCAGTGTTTATAGGCATTTGTTTCCAAATTGTAATGTACCAAGTTCCAAAGTAGAATGTACAGATGTTCAAGGAATGATAAGGGAGAAGTTGTGATCAATCATATGGAAGTAGCAAAAGGGTTCCCTAACAATCTGGTATTTTTGAAAGAGGCCTCCAAATGCCTTGGCCCATGCGGTTAGCTGTTGTTTCGTTAAGGGTGAGCATATTCCTCAATTTTTGTTGCACTACATCTAGAAAAACATTCTATGTTTTATTATATGAAGGCATGGGTGATGATAGCAGTGTTGAAAGTTTTCAACGTTTTGACGCTGCTGACAACCATCAGAATAATTCAGAAATGCCTGAACAGAACAGGGAAATATTGGCTTCATTTCAGGTACTTGTGAACTACTGGTAAATTTTTAATTGTTCTCATGATTTGGTTGAACTTAAAAAGTTTCTTGTAAGAACTGCTTTAAGATAAGCATCTGTTCAAAAATTTGCATTATTTGTACATAGACAATTTGACCATTTGTATGTGGTCATCTCCTAAATAAAAGCAATGTTTTTCTCCTTATAGGAGATCACTGGCATTGACAGCACAGATCTATGTGTTTCAAAATTGGAACAGCATAGTTGGAATTTAGAGGTATAAGACTTTGGTTTTGGTCTTATTTTTACCTGGGAAAGTTACAAAGTTTCAAGTTTCTTGTAATTCAGATTATGGCTGCTCAATATCATTTAGCACACACCATTTGGTGTCCCAAAAGTTAGCAAGCCATTTTTTTGGACCAAAGGTGTGTATTTAATTGGTTAGATGAACACACCAAAATTTCGGTGGCTAATGCTGTGTAATGTCGCTCATAATTTCTGTCTGTTTTAAGTTGCATCTATGCAAAAAATTTTCAAAGTGCTTCTAAGGAAATGTATGTAAGTGTTATTTGTGATGTGTGTTAGACTTTCTCGTGTGCTGTTGTTTTTCTGCCTCTTCAAGGCTGCTGTGCAAAGCACTTTTAATGAAAACGAAGGATTGCCATCAGTGTATCACGAGACAGGTCATGGACAGGATATGGATACGAATAACTCTGTAATGAGTTCCGATTCGTCGATGCTTGGGCTTAGAAGAAGGTAAGAGCAATCTGTTTGGAAAGCTGTGTAACGCTTGCATTTTTTTGTTTGTCCTTCTGTTTTGACAGGCTAGAATTCGTTTGAGCAAGCATCATGTGGCGTTCCTGTGACGTTAAAGACAGGATTGTAGATAATGAAAGACCTGGTGAAGACAATCACTAAAAGCAAACTAGTTAGGCTTGTGTCTTGAGCTGGTTAGATTCTCGACTATATCTAATCGAAATATTAGTTAGATACTCAACTATATGTGAGCCAAATATAAGTTAAATATTCAACTACATCTAAATTCATTCGAGTTTTATATTTTGGATGCACGTTATGGAAGTGTAAATAAACCATTTAGACATGCAACAAGGCTTTCTATTTACGTCCTGTCTATATTGCTTTTCTATCCTTCTCGAGCGGCATATTAAGTAACCAAAGCTCGTTGGTTTGGAAGACTAGGCACTCCAATGGATGCCTCCTGTAAACTTTTCTGATCCTTAATTCTGTAGTGAAAAAAGGCTTTTTGATTTGATGCGAAAAAGTTAGCTCTTATGTTTGTCTTTATGTTTTTGGGGCGCTTTGTGTAGGTGCGCTTAGTATTGGTGTATTCGTATTGCTGTTTAGCGTTGTTTATTTAGGCGCTTTAGTCCAGGTTCCACTCAGATGTCGGCTGCAGGAAGATCTGCCTCTGATCTCTTGCGACAAAATGTATGTTTGCTTTGGCTATGAGAAGTCTCTAACCTTGCGATTTATTTTGAGTACCTATTAGAAAGCTTTTCGCAATTATTTTGTAAGATATGTTTTGGCATTACATTTTGCAGATGTAAACTCTAGCCGTTATATGTATGAGTTGGGCGTATGTAGGACTTGTAGCAAAGTATCATAACGCTTGCTCATATGATGGATGGATTCTCATGTTCAGATTCTCGTGGTTTCTATATTTGGGGTATGACGGGAATTTCCTGGCGCCGATTTTAGGGGTATTTAGGTTGGCATGCGTTGGAAAGCTGTAAGATATCTTTTAGCCCCTATGCTGTGGAATGGGATTTCAACTTCTTGATTTAGTCTGCAAAGTCGGATTTTGCCGTGCTTAACCCAATCTTTTGATATTTAGACGTGGTGGCATTGGCTTGTTGGGACTGCATATTCACCTTATCGCCATATTATGACGTCGTTCCGTTTGACTTACCTTGCTGTATCCAGACTTTTTCTCTTTATTGGTGAGTGCCTGCTTCATATCTTTTGCAAGGGTAGCTGTGGTGACTTTTGTTTTTGGTACTAGTATATTTGCTTGGTGATGGTAACTTAGATGAGCTGCATCACTTTAATTTTGCTATTCAGGGTGCTTCTTGTAACTCTTTAATAACTTTGCACACACAAACACATATCCATTGTGCGCACCGCAGCGCGTATAGTTAAATTTTTGGAAGGGCGCTGGACGAATGTTCCTCAAGATATCCCACTAAACATCGGCGCCCGTTTTATCGGCTGTTTTGACCAGCGCTTGTCTTTTTTTTCTAAATCAAGGCTCAGTTTTGGAAGGTAGCGCTATTCGTATTCCTTCTCTGTACTCGAACGTGTTTCAGGTAAAAGCTTAGTGCTGTTTGTTTCAGTTTAGCAAGGCCTGCTTTCTTGTTAGCCAATCTCGTTCACATGTCATCGAAACGATTATGTTTCTAGATTAAGTTCTTACTCCTTGCAATCGTGCAATGTTGATGGATTACCTTATGTATGAATTTGCGGACAACAACTCGGATGGACGGTTAAAAGAACGGCATGTTTTGATGTGCGTTTAAAATGCATCGGGCCTGCTGTCTTGTTTTTGTTGGTGAAGAGCCAGGAGTTTCCCCGAATGCGCAGTCCATTGATCGTCGGTGTCAGCAAATGAGGCCAGTCGTCGGATATAGGTTGAGCCTCCCAAGGAGCTATAGAGCTCGATACGTGCCCTCAAACGGAGCCTCGGACGACTGGTCGATGCTGCAACGATCTTTAAACTGACATCGTAATGTCCCCTGTTACCAGGAGACACTCTTCTTGAAGACCTTCCCAGCGGACGACGAAGTCGTACTGTGCTGGTTAGGTCTTCTTAGGAGATTCACCAAACAGTGTAGCCACAAAAATTTGTCACATACCCTGCTTGCCCACCGACCGCTGCGTGGAGGCTCTTCTAGTTGGTCGCTAGGCCTGCTGTATAAGCTCTGTGCCTTTTTAAGAAATTCCTTCACTAGTTCTGATCCTGCCATGGTTTAATAGTTAGGAGATAATCGCCTTGCAAGCTAAATATTTGTTTTATTTGGACTTGCTGATCCTGCAATTTTGCGTTGCGTTGAAAGCGAGAGCAGGCTTTCATAGTTTTTATATAGTTAATTTGACTTAGGTATGTGCTGTAAGCTACGATGTCACATTTCTTCTAATCGACAAGAATTCTACATGAACGCGTATCGCGCTCTATGCACGAAACTAAATACAGCATGATAACATCGCAATATGAGGTATCCGTGCCCATGATCGTCGTGACGTAGGTCTCTAGGAATAGCATTGCCGGGGTTCATGAGTGTAAAGGCGTACTATCTTTACTTTAGGTCTATTTTCCTCGGCCCTGTTACTTATTAAGTTTATTTTTACTCTCACTTTTTTTCGTTAGCAGATATGTTGACAAACGTTGTTTTATTCGATGTGGCATATTCACTTTGTTCGCTAAGTGTTTGTAATTTTAGCTAACTTGATTTTTTAGTGCGGCTTGTGTGGCCTAGCTATGGCAGAGGTAAGAACTGTACTTCTATAACGTGTGCTTGCTAGAGATACGCTGCTTTCGACGGCTTGTGTTGTGTATGTTGACTTTAAGGGGCCGATGCGCTTAGTATAACAACGCTGCTCGTTTAATTTGTCGAGGTCGATCTTACTTAGGTATGCTGAACCTAACCATGGCTTATTCTTCGACCGTTGCTTCTCCTAAACACCACATTCGTGACATGCGTTCGTATAATTACAACATGAATTATGATTTCGTTGCAAAGAGCTTTTTACTTCACGAGGCTATCGATGACGTGTGTTTTGCGTGTTGTAATGAGTGCGCGCAGTTTAACTCTAATTATTTTTGGCTGATGCTGTGCTCGCTTGTTCAAGTTGACGCTAAGGAACGCGTTTGGGACCGACCTGAACCTGTTTGGTTGAGTGCATTGGAATTTGTGTTAAAATTGCTTTCAAGCGATCACTCAGCCTTCGGAGGACGTAATATCGTTTCGAAGGCAGTTTGAAGAGCAGTACGGAACAACCCACCCTCCCTTTTTTATGGGAAGCTACAGTGAGGTAAGCGCCTATATTCTTCTGCTGTATTGCTGCTATGTGCGCTTGTAACATCTTGTCCTGAATTTTTTATTTTGCCACGAGAGTTACTTCATTGTCTTCGTGTAGGCGTTGGCTTCAGCGAAAAAAGACCTGAAATTTTTGATCGTCTATCTTCATTGCAAGACTCATCAGGATACAGATGCATTTTGTAGGCAAGTAATGGATCTGTTTTGCTTATACTTCAGAAGAGCATATAGCAAAACGATTTCCTTTCCGATTTTACATGTGTGAGTTTTCAGAATCTCTCCGACTGTCACCGAGCAAATTATGGTTTGGTAATTGGCGCCCGATTCCGCTAAGTTTTTATCTGCGATCTGTTGGTGGCCATGTTTTGAAGTTCTGTCCTTTGGCGATCTTCCCTTGTAACGTACGGTGGTAGTATCCACACTGTGTCAAGTACGGTCCTTTCCTCTTTCCTTTTTACTATGTTTAGTGCTTTTTACGAATACCTCTCCACCAGCGAACCTACAGATTCCCATGGTGATCGTATGCCTGCCTGTATGCCCGGCTTATCTGTCTGTCTGCTTCCTTCTTTATTTCCACGCACATAAGCTGTATGGTCTTGTAACTGCTTTAGGACCGTCATGACAAACCTGGCTTTCGTTGATTTTATGAGGGACAATCTTATATTGTGGGCATGCGATGTGTCATCGAACGAAGGTTTTCGCGGTAGGTGTGACCTTATTGGTACAATTGTTTAGTTATTGTACGCTGACTGTTTATTGTAGCTATCTGTGTGTCATGAAGATAATATTTTCTGTTTTTGGTGCCTGTGCGGTTTTGCTATCGCTGATTAATCATGGACCAACTTTACTTTCTGCCTGCGTCAGTCGCTTTTGTTGGTAAGCCATAACTGTGATGCAAGGAGTAGGCCTTTCATTTTGTGATGCTCACTTCTTTCTGGAAATTTTAGAGAAAATCAAGTCAAGAAAACGTTTGTAGTTATAGAGCTATGCTTCATAGTTGAGAAGCTGGTGTACTCTTCTAGTAAATCACGCTGTGATTCGTGCTCTTCGTTGACTTTCCAGTTTCACGGGCCATGAAGGAGACTACTTACCCGTTCCTTGCTGTCGTCTGCCTGCGTGATAACAGAATGACAATTGTTTGGCGCGTAGAAGGTTCGTTATTATAACAGCCAGAGCAGCTTTAACTGTTATTTTGTTTGTTTGAATTGTTGTTTCTTTTTCTAACCTCTACCGTGCCATGCATGTGAACATGAACATTTGCAAATTTGAGATTTGAGAGAAACGTATTTTCAGAGCTCAGCTTCTCTTTTCTAGGGTTCTTGCCAGTTGATCATCTGATCGCTCTGCTGTCCCAAGTGATAGACGACAATGAGCCTAGCTTGATCGCAGCTCGGCACGAAAGGTCTGTAGCGGATTTCCGATGTCATATGTTTTGATCTTTATCTTTCTTCTCTCGAATTTGAGGCGTAGTTATGTACTTTGAGGTGTATCGTTTTTTGATGTTAGCTCCTATTGCTAAGCAAATTTCCTCTTCTTCGTGTTGCCCTTGACGGTTTTTGTTCGTTGTAGAAATGAGCGATCTCATGCGCAGATTCTTCGTAACGAGCAAGATGCCGCTTATCAGGCGTCCTTGCAGGCGGACAGAGAGAAGGAAGAGCTGCGACGTCGCGAGCAGGAGGTTGAAAGAAAAGCCGAAGAAGACAGAAGGCACAAGGAGATCTCAAAGCAGCTTAAGAAACAGGTATTGTTTGTCAGCTGAGTTATATTATGTACAGACATATTACTGTATAGTAATTTTTATCTACACCGCGTTATGTTTGCATAATTACTTTGCTTGTTTCTTCAACCGAGCGTTGATCGCTCAGTGAATCATGAACGAGTTTGGCCACGTTTTGCGATGTTCCTTGTCACACCGCGAGGTAGTTTCACCGGTGTTGTTCTGTTAATATTTGTCAAACTGCTTATTCATGTTTTTGCAGGTATCCAGAAAAGGATTTCCCAAGGTGAAAGAGCAGCTCAGTAGTTCTGATCTTAATCCTGTAATGTGAACCTTTCTTAGACGCAAGGCCTTGGTGAATTTTCTATCAAACGAGCTTCAGGGGCGTCATTTAACAGATTTAGGCTTTAATACCTTGATTTTATTACCTTAGGAAATTTTGACTGAAAAGGCACGTTGTCGTAAAATCGTGGAGTCCCATCACGAACCGAACGACGCAGACTCGGTGAAGCTCCGTATTAAACTGCCGAACGGTTTGATTTTGCAGAGGAACTTTCTTAAATCTGACTTAATTCAGGTATGGTGAAATCATGTCTAGGTCATGTAAATAATGTGCGTTTTTGCGACGAAATTGATAGTATGGATGCTGGTAAACTCTCTCGACGTGATTGACGTAGCTTTGCGTTCTTTGCGATTCTAGGTAAAATCAATTGCGTTTCTGAGCGATATCGTGGTCGTTCTATTATTTGAGACTTCAGAGTGATGTTTTTTAGTATTGGCGTCTCAGGGTTTCCTGTTTTCTTTTTTTTTTTACCAAGCCACTAATGATTGGATCGGTTTAGCGCTTGGAGCTGCATGTTCAGCTGTTTTGCGTGCTCCTACCATTACATTCATTTCATTGATATGGCGAATGTGATTTTTAACGTACTTATGATCCCTACTTTGCCGATGTAAGCATATTGTTCTGGGCAAAATAGTGGCTTATATTTCCCGTCACTCTCAGCTCCTGTTCGACTATGTGATGTCCCATGAAGATTCTCCGGGCGAGTTCGTGCTGCGGTCAAACTTTCCACGTGCGTCCTATCATGCGAAGGATTGTAGTGGAAAAACTCTCGAGCAGGTCGGGATCGCTTCTTCCGCTACCCTGTTCGTTCAGGATTTATTAGAGGAAGACAGTTCGGACGAGGACGGCTCTTGATGCGAGGCGTGTGCGTTTGTTCGCGATTTTATTTATTTGTTTGATTTCGTGCTGATTCGTGCTTGCGAAGCGCTCGACCTTTGACTTGCTGTTCGAGCGTTCGCATCGCGGTGTCCTCATCGTGTCAGCCATTTGCAGTGTAGAAGTTGCAAGAGAAGAAATGAGCCTTTCCATTTTCGGGAAATTTACTGCTGTCTTCGCGCTAACTATTATTGCACTTTAACATTTGATTTCCTTGTGCAAGCCACGTTTGTTTGTGTTCGTTTGCCTGGTTTAGAATGAGCTGCTACAGCTAATATCTTTAAAAGTAAGAGACGCCACTTGTAAGATGGGATATCTAGGATTGTGTAAATAGAACAGAAATTTTTGGGGCTCGGGATGCGATATAGTCAGTGTTTAAAGGTGCGTTATCGGCGTGGAATAGGGCGTTGTTGGGAAATCATGCTTGGTAGCTGATAAGAAGGGAGGCCGAGCTTGATGACCTGCTTGATAATTGAGAGATGATAAGCAAGATGACCTGCCTGATAATTAAGCTGATAATTTACCTGATTAGGGGTAAGAAGTGGCGTTTCACATTTGTGAAATCCTTTCTTGCAGCGACGCGAATTGCATAATCGAGCTCCTAACGCTCCTGGTAGTTTTTCAAAGACCACGCATATCACTAGATAGTTATGGTCCGGTCTTTTCAAGAGCGTTTTGTTTAAGCTTGCTTTTCGTTTTTCGGCCATGTTGCAACATGCTCAAAAATATATCATAAATTGTTATTTTATTAAGCGTCCATGATTGGGGCGTTATTTGAAATATTGCACCAGCAAAACTGCATGTCGTTCAGGTTGAGACGTACCTTAGCAGCCGATGGTTTGCGGCTTGCTTGCCTTCACCAGATGTTAAGTTTTGTTGGTGCTTTATGGATTATGATTTTGGTTCTATTTTAAGCCTCTAGCACTAGTCTTTGCAAACTCCAAGATGTGTAAGGTGTAGATTGCGAACCGTCGATGCAATTGCTGGAAACAAATTCGAAGATGCTTAGTTAGTCGCAAAAGTTAAAGACATTCCCAGCCGAAAGAGCAGTCCATTTGCATCAACTAAAGAGAAAAGGAGCAAATTTGCTCTCAATTGGAGTCGCACGGTGGAGCAAGGTATCGTTACGAATGATATTGAGTAAAAGAACTAGTTTTTTTTTTCGGCGGTGCGTCCAGAGAAGATTGCTGTGATCAAAATGTTGATGTGCAGGAAATGAATATGCAGAGAAGTACGACTTAGGTGTGTTTAGTCAGATAGATAATTCTTCTTGTTCAATCCAATAATTTTATGACGAAAAACGTTATTTTTTTTTGGCCGGAACACGAGGTTCACCTACAGAGACCTAGAGTGACCTCGGGATCAGTTATCGGAAAGTAAGACGACCTCGATTGAAACCCTTCATACTAGATCATGAAGAACTCTAATTCACAGTGCGCTGAGCTAACTGGCTGTCGCACAACCCAGCAAAAGGAAAACATGTAGAAGGTCCCTGCAACCACATGACACGCGATAAAACGGGACACGATTTGTAGAGCTGAGAAAATTGAGCCGTTACACATGCCGGTGAGTCATATGGTTATATGCTCACCTTTATCATCGACTTGCGCAGCAGTAACAGTGTTCTATGTCCGTTGGTCATGAATAGACCAGACTGTTCTAGCAGCAGGCAACACTCGACGGTTGCAATACGTATATACGTACAGATGGTGCTGTTTTCGCTACCACTGAACGATCGTTGTTAAGGCAATCAGAATGACTTCGGTCTCGCCAACTATCTTTAACTGGATTCGCAGTAATTGCAAGTCATGCTGAGATCCAGCGAAAGCAGCAGGTTCCATTTTCCATTTATTAGTTCATTCGCTACCTCATAATAATAACAAGCAACAGAAAACTACAGGAACGTGTCAAGAGTCCGTACAAAAATAAGAAAATGTTGAGCCAGTTCAGATGTTCCAAACAAACGGCATTGTTCTCCAAGAAGGCCTTAGGCCTTTTCATGGAGCACCATTGGGGTTCGCAGTCTATTAAGACGATGCAAAAGGTCGGTTGCAAAGTTTATTGGCTTAGAAATAATGGAACCTACAGCTGCTCCTTGATGTTTACAAGTTGAAATGGAGTACAGTTTAATTCAAGAAAAAGAAAACACACCAGATAACACCAAGAAATTTGGTAAAAAATGCGCGTTCGATACTTTTTCCAGCTAATTTCAGGCATGGCAAGGATAAAGGTAATAAGTCCATATCTATCTCTCGTCCAAAGACCATGTACCTGGATTTGTTCACATTCAAAGATAGGTGGTTCACATGGAATCAGTCTTCAATTAGTTTTAGCTGCTCGTTTAGTACCGAAAGCAAGGTCTCAATATTTTCATGTGAGAAAAAATTGTTAGTGTCATCAGCAAACATAATAACATTTAGTTTTGGTACTGAATTAGCTACATCATTTACATATATTAAGAATAGTAATGGCCCAAGAACTGAACCTTGTGGGACTCCACACATGACTGGCAAGATTCCTGATTTGACATCACTCAACTCTACGTATTGCAGGCTGTGTGATAACTACCTTATAAACCATTGTAAAAGATTTTCACTAAGTCCATACAGTCGTAGCTTCCCTAGCAAAATGGTGTGGTCAACTGTGTCAAAGGTCTTAGCAAGGTCTAAAAAAATTCCAACAGTATACTGCCTGAGCTCCATAGCCTTTCTTATGTTGTCTACGAGGTCAAGTATTCCAAATTCAGTGCAACACTTCTTCCTGATACCAAACTGCTTCATATGGAGCACGTTTCTTTCCTCAAAATATGCAGATACTATCAAATGTACAACTTTTTCAAAAATTTTGGAAAATACTGACAAAACGGAGATTGGTCGATACTGATTCACTTCATGTGGTTCATCTGATTTCAGTAAAGGGATTACTCTGGCTAATTTCATAGCTCTTGGAAAGATGCACTGTCGTAAGGACTTGGTGAAAATGATTCTAAGAGGAAAAACTAGCTCGTTAGAAACAGCTTTGACCACATCCTGATGGCTTAAGACTTTCAATGGCAGTGTGAATGTCTTTTTCTGTTACTAAATCAATATCAAAGCTAGGAACTGAAGGAGCCACAAAGTCGAGGCAGCTTTTGTTACTGTCCGGAATAGCTCTTGATAGATTAAAGCCAACATTAGCAAAGTACGTATTAAATGCTTGAGCTATTTCAGTTTGGCAACAAACATCCTTTCCATGAATCGTTAAGTGGGTTAGGAAGTTACCAACTTTAGTTTTCTTATTACCAATAATATCTTCATTATGCTCCATGACTTCTGAATATTACTTTGATGGTACAAATTTGATGTATAGTCGCTGCTTTTTCTGGGACAACTTTAAGAGATCTTTATTCATCCATTTGTTGATAATGGTCTTGGCTTTAACAGTAACTTGGGTTTTTGGAAATATATGCTCATATAGGCCTGAAAAATTCATCAAGGAATTTTAAATAAGCCCAACATGAGCCTTATCCATCACTGTGTTCCAACTCAGAGTTTGAAGTCTTTCTTTCAGTAGTAACAGTTTTTCTGGA